>JALLAW010000635.1:0-11956 GCA_036939535.1 Cyclotella kingstonii | reverse complement strand
AGACCAAGCAAGTGCGAAGCACGAGCGTGCGAGCACCGTGAGCACTGCCGATTGTGCTTGCACAAGCGCAACGTGAAGCTCACAAGCTTGTTCTTAAACAAAATGGCACTGCTGTAAAGTCAAGGCTTAACAGCATGGTGTGTTTTTGTGTCAGAAGTACTATAAGATTTCAGATTTTCTACATACATTACATAATATATCCTATCTATTCCATCTTTGTATGACATTTTGATTCATTTTTCCAAGAAAGCCGCTTATCAAAATCTTAACAACCATGAGCCAAATCCATTTAAGAAGCAGAAAATCAAACAAGACAGGCATCCCTAACAATATGTTTATTCATCTAAGGCGGCCAAGACAAAGATAGTCAGATTCTCCTCACCCAATGAACATGAAATATGCAGACACAAAGTAAGCTGTATTACTGCGTTAAGATGAGAACTGTTTTAGAGTTAATTCTATTTTATAACATTTTCTACCATGCATAGAAGTCTCTTTACTCTTTCCTCACCTTTTCTCAAAGAATTTGGTTATTGTTATTTTCAATAAATACGGATGTGAATCCCTTAGAAAATTGTTTGATTGACACGGTACCTGTACTACTTAGGTAAATTTCTCCTGAAATTTCAATCGGATCACCTGTGAAAGCTCTAGGAGAGCCTAACTTTCTTTGATCTATCAAAACTTACCCTCCCAGCTCGTCGAGCAGTTTTAGCTTTTTTTGCTTTCACTGCTACAACTCTCAAGAAACATATTGCAACTTGACTGTTGGAAGCGGTTAGCTTAGATTATTTTTTAAGAAGCTTTACAAGTTGGCTGTTGGCTCATTTAAGAATTTTTGCTCTGTCTCCTCACTATTTTTCTTTATTCGCATCACGGCCTCGACTTTTGTCTCCTGTGTCAATCTCGCATCACTTTCTCACTCTTTCAAATATGCAACTTTGGCAGCGTGTGCGAGTAATTTCATTAAAAGAGGGGGTACTTGTTTCTAGAAATAGAATATCCATCTTCCAAGTAGTCAAACTTGATCAATTTATTGATTTCGGGTTCAATATTTAGGGAGTCTGTCATAACCTGATAATTTTTGTAAGTGTTACGGCCCACATTCTCTCTGACATAAGTAAGACCCAAAGCTTTCAGAGTCGCGACATGAGTACTAAAAGCTATCTTTTATGCTTGGCTAAGAATATTCACTACAGTTACTAGCTTCAACAATGATTTCTTGCCATCACCAGCAGATAAAAGCCATAGACGATACGGAATGACATCAAAAACCTTAACAATAGTGATCACTCGTGATTTGCACTCGCTTTGTCTATATTTCATGTGGGCTTCACTACGAGTGACACTTGTGGAAGCACAATCTGTAGTGATCGGGATGTTCACAAGCTCGTGCTTGGCACTCGCTTGGTCTATGTTTCATTTGTTCATTGCACTGCGTTTGCACAAGCACAATCTGCAGTGCTATCACAATCATGCTTTGCCCTCACTTGGTCTATTTCATGTGCACTTCGAGCTGCATTTGTGCAAGCACACTCAGCAGGCACTTGTTTGCTCAATGTCTCATTGTATTGTGCTTCTGCTAAGCACAGTAAGCAGTGGTCGAGGTGCTCACATGCTTGCGCTTTTCACTCGATTGATTGAGTTTTATATGTTTTGTGCTAAATGCAATTGGTGGTGATTGTGGTCCTCACATGCTTGTGCTTTGCTCTTGCTTGATCTGTGCTTATGCAAGCTGAATAAGTGGTGGGCACAGCACTTGCATGCTTGTACTTTGTGCTTGATTGATACAACTAACCAATCGTATAATAAATTTATTTTTATGGATGAATTGTTTTAGATTCATAATTTAAATACTTTATTTGTTTTTACAGATAAAATAGACCTATTTGGTACTACTTCCCTTTTTACTGTGTATAAAAATGTTGATACAAAAGCACTAATGCACATAGTATCTAATAATAACACATCAAATTGCCACATTACACTGCCTAAACTGAGTGGCACACAGAGTCTTTTCAATTGCCGTGAACACAGCAACCTTACCAGAGGAAGAAATGGGAATAGCATCTTCAGCTAAGCTGGAATCAGATACAGATGTGCCTCAATCTATAATAAACACCTAATAAATAATAGCATGACCACCAATCTAATGAACATAAACCACTAGCTCCAGTATCATTCTACTAAAAATCCCTTCTAGCCTGATTTCTTATCGGTGTCTCCTTTTCTTGATTGGAGAGATGGTTGGTTCATCCACTAATTTTTCAGTTGGACAGCTATCCCTTTTGGTAGCGAATCTCACTATTGCTGGAGGTGGATAGTCGAGCAGCACTTGAAGAGGGTTATCAGGATCGATGCACTTCGCGTTGATGTCCTATCTCCTCATGGGATATCTGACTGATATTAAGCCATACAAGAAATCACTTTATTAAAGTCGCCTTCTGTTTCATTTGCTCCTCCAGCATGAAGGCAGTGGTTGGTGAAACAAATAACTTCTCCTTCTCTAACATGAGAGACGATTCTCTAAGACTTACTGTCCTCAAATTTTGATAAGTATTCCATCGTGAATGAATCGAAGACCAGGATCAAATATTGGTCATCGATCCGGTGACCTAGCATATACTGATGCAGGATAATCCAATTGAAGTCAACCAGAACAGCTATCAAACTGACTGCGAGCACCCTGCTTAGAGTGTAATATACTTATCGTTGTATGAATGTGGACCAAGAAGATCGTTTGAACCGCTGAGAATGCAAAATCCATACAAACGAAGGTACTTGTTGGACGAGATATAGAGTTCTGGAGGATGAAATATACTCAGACAGATTGAGGATAAGCGACTATGGCTATCGGATCCACCAGTCAACCGGGATCTGAACCTCTCAGGCAGGCGATGTAGAAGGTTCCTCAGTTAATGAAGAAAACAACGGGGAATTCCGAAACTAAACCAAACTGGAAGTAAGTGGGCCGACTATCCACAACTACGTAAAGCTCTTCCATCGCATCCCATGTGTGCTAAATTTACGAATATTTTTTGCCATTTTCTGCTCGACAGCAAAAATTGTACAAAAATTACCTTGATAATGACGTAAGTTATGTAATACCGCGTAATTTTATGGACAACTTTCGACTGGTTCTGGTGACTGCATAAATTGTGCATAACTTTAGTTCTAAGTACGCAATGTTTCGTCAATAATGTGTAACTTTACTTACATTTTAAGTCGCATTTTATTGAATTTATTTATATTTGAATTTAAAATGATAAACGAAATCATATCAATCTGCACATAAGTAAAATAGAGTGTTATTTTATATAAAGTATAATCACAGTACGGTTTACCCCATCCAACCACTACTGCTTTGGCACTTGTATAGAATGAGATCGATCCTATCTTTCTTTATCCTACACATCTAACCTCGGAGGTTGGATTCGGTCTCTGTCTAGAACCACCCTAATGATGTAATACTTGGTTTTTTGTAGTGATGAAATTGATGATCTCTATGTATGGTTGCTACACTTGGACATTCCCTACATAGCCCTAAGATTTTCATTTTGTCGAAAAATTAGTGACTCACCAATGAGTACCACCTCCTCCACCCCACCCTCCTAATTTGTTACGTTAGATCGAATGACTAAGCCCTAAATCTGATCATGGACGTTCAGATCAAAGATTGCCTACTAGAGCGCCCAATCGACCTGAAGAAGTGGCACAGGATTGTTATCTTGCTGTAGAATAATCTTCCTGGAACAAACTCAAGGTATTTTTGTCTTGATCACTGGAAGGACCTTGTTGATGAGGAAGTCACGAGAGAGGCCCCCTTTCACTCCGGTTATGGCCTCTTTTACATTGGCTTCCCTCTGATGCTCTCTTGTCTTGATCGTTGGACGACCCTTTCCTTGATGAACGACCAAATGCCGATCTTCCATCAAAGTAAGTCTTACGATGCAGGTACTATTGGGAACGGGCAACAGCTGCCAAAAACATGACCTTCCCTATGTGAAGTTTGTTCTTCACTGCCCTTTGAGGTTGTTCCTCTTCACGGGAAAGATAAAATTTGTGCCTGATCTTCATCATGTTGAACCACTTCTCATCGACTTGAACGATCACATTACCGTCACGGAAGTAGTATGAATGGAGACCTACATGGGAGATGCAGAAACTCGAGCGGGTTGTTTTGATCGATAGGATGAGGGTGCTTTGAATAACACTAGTAAAGGGTCTAATGACTCCCTCTTGTAGAAGACGGATCACCACCGTCCTCGAGACACCAAGAGCCTTTACCACTGCCCGTTGAGTCTTCCTCTTTTTCAGAGGAAGACCTTCGAGATGATCCAAAGAGACAGTTGCATTCTTGTGACCGCAGTGGCCGTGTATCTTGGATGCGACATCAATGGCAACACCATTATTCAAGCAATGTCGAACACGTGATCAAGCAGCACTTACTTTACTACTCCTACTTCCACATTAAAAAGGTCTGCAATGGAGCTCATGGAACCCCATGGAAGCTTCCCCTCCTAGAATTGAAGGAGCAGCCTATGAACGATCTGGTACCGCACTTCGTCATAAAGTAGTAAGAACTTCATTAAAAGGATCATTTTTATTCGACCAATATAGACTAAGTTATGGCCTCTCAAAAATTCGATACTACTTAAAAAACCCGAGTGGTAATTAGGTTATATATAAGACGATTGGAACATGTATTTACATAGTACTCCTACGAAATGGGCGCGTTGGGGGACAAACTGTCACCTTTTTTCAAAATATGAATTATACTTTGCTCATATATACTATGCAATGTACTAGCATAAAAAATCTAAAAGTTCATTTTTCTTTATTTTGGGGGACGAATTGTCCCCCTATTTCTCTACAGAGGTTGGTATTAATAGGAATTTCACTATGCATCAGTGATCGCCTATATAGTTACTCTTACTTTTGGGCACTCTCTTACTAATGTTTCACCACATTTTAAAGCCATTGTTTTTAAAATACAATCTCCACTAAACATTTTAATCATGATGTCTACAGAACTAATTGATATAGACATCGAAGCATTAATGATGGAGTGTATTGCTTCCAGTACTCTTGATCACTATGAAACACAGGAATATTTCATTTCTGTCATTATGTTCGACTCTGGAGAAGAGAGATATCTTCATTTGCTTAACTCTGAGTTGATATCTCAGATGAGAGAATCAAATGAAACCGATCAACGATCTCTTACCAAATCAGGCTTTTCAGAAACAAGCAAAGATTATTATTGCGATCTACATGCAAAAGTGGCTGTCGAATATCAGCCCAAAGAATTATTGCTCCCTCCCAATTCGTCTGGAGCTGCTTATATTTGCCATTTTCTCCAGATTTTATCTGCATTCAAGAAGAAAATGAGAACTAACAATATATATGAAGATTCAAATCACATCCACTCATCTCTTGGTTCATATGATGCACCATGTAGTGCATTGACTCATTTATTTATGGATCGAACCATTGACAAAATCGAAAATTAAATAACAAGATAGTTATTAATTAATTTATATTTCTGCAAGAAAGGAATCAGACGACTTTGTGTAAAAGAAAAGAAGAAATCGGGCCTTGCATGTGTGGAAGGAAGGAAACCTTTCCCATTTGCTGAATGGAAGCTAATTGCAGAAATATTGTTTGAAAGTCCCAAATTAGAACATGTTGCTGCGGACACTCAAGCTTGAGTGGAATCTCATTTCCGGTGCAGAGGTCTTAGTCGACGCCAAAGTCGGTTCTGTTTGGTGTCACGATGATGCCATTTTCTTTGACATTGGCAAAACCAAAACTGATCAAGAAGGTACACGTAACATTGACTATCCATGGCAGCTGTATTCTAATGTTGAGTGTCCTTACATTTGTGTATTTCTGGCAATGGTACGAACGTCATAAGCAATCCTAGAGTACTATGTGGTGGTAGTTCTTTGTTTGAAGGATCAGCCTAGTATGACAGATTCAACAAAATTGATGTCAGTGTAGCAGGATGTAAAGGATATCGAGAGAGCTTTGTATCACTTGGTACACCGGCAGAATTTATTGGAGCGCATACTTTAAGGAATGGTGCTTTGACACGCATCTCTACTAGAACAATATCATCTACTTCAATATCTTCTATTAGTCTGCGTGCTAATTGATATATGCCTGGGGTGATGAATCGATCCACAAAATTTGAAAATGCTGGAAATCAATATGTTGGAAAATGTGTTTCTGGCCGCTCCATGAAGGAATCGTCCAACGACAAACAGGTAGCAAAGTTTGCTCATCAAATAAAATCCTTAGTTGAACCGTTTCTTCTGCAACAGATCTTGATTTTCGTATTGTGGATATTAATACAAGACACATACCAAAAGATCATAGGAATGATAAAAATTCTCACTCTAACTTAGTATGCCATAACATTCATAAAAAGCCAGAATCTCACGAATATAATGAGACAATTATTTTTCACTTATAAAAATTGTCTATAAATGTCTGTATTTATTACAGTTGGGCTGAATGCTATCAATACACAAAACTCATGTATGAATTTATTGTTAACCTGTTATGTAGGAATTAAGAATTTGACAGTACCACCGGTAAACTGGAGACTATTAATCAATAGGGGAATAATTGACAGCCAAATACTACTGTACTGTATCTCAAAGAATAGGCACAAATTTTTATTGAAGAGCGTGTAATATGAATGAGGTAAATTATGACAATTGTGAAATCTTTTTGTGATGTTTGATTCTCCGAAAACAAGTCAATGACTTGCGGTAAAAATGATCGGTCGATATTTTGAACGATTAGTTTAGAACAGATAGTATACAGGTTGTAAAAGCTGTTCATCTACTTTAAAAAATCAAGTTCAAAGCGTAATCAAATTCTTGCAATTATCATAATAAGGATGTATGAAATGTTGATTTTTTGAGCTCACCTGCCATAATTCCAGTTCTACGTACGCGAAAATCATTCTCAAATATTCTTGTTGAGCTGAACGTGAACCGTTCAAAACCTTTGAGATTTCAGACACCTGACCAGCGGCCATTGAGTTACAATTTTTTTAAACTTGCCATTTTAATCGACGAAAGCGGCTGCTTTACCTATTTAGTATCAATCATTGGACAAACAATAATAAGCCAGCTATAGAGCGATGGTAAAAAAACAGAGGTAGCACTATATTGTGACGTTAGAAATAGGAGCGAGTCTATGAATTTCATGCTTCATGTAGGAATCGAACTAACTACACAAATCATTAGTAACAATATATTTTGACAAACCCGAATCCGTAAATAATAAACAAGAGTATGATCAGAGATATCATACAGAAGTATATTATTCTCAATTTTGCTTCATGCTTTGTCTATAAGTAGAATTGTAGTACACTCTCTAGAACTGGACTGATTCAATACTAAAAGTTCGCATGATGCAAAAACACCGCTTTCTTAATTGAGTATTCATTCTACTTAGATTGAATGCAGAGTAGTATAAAAGTCTAGATTATTCTACCGATTTGACTAGCTTCCCTAACAAATCTTTTACCCATACTTACACCGTAGTGCGCTAAAGTATTTATTCCTTGGATAGTATCTTTTCTTCCCTTTCCCCTCACTAACAGAGCCACCATCCTTGTTGTTCATCTTCATTACAGCAATACCCACTTCACCAAGGCATAGAGCCATTTTCGCGCCGTTCATGTCATATTCGGATGGTATCCAATAGGACGAAGACTATATTTTTTTCTGAAGATAGGCTGATCTTGATTTCTGATTAAGAGATTGTTGGTTCAAAGTGAAAGCATATGACATAGATGATCCTGGGGGTAATGATTGTCCTTCATTATGTCGTTCCTCCATCCTTGAGTATATCAAGAAAGCTTTGCCATACTTTATGCCTCGTCAGAATACGCAATGGGATGATGTATGTGAATGAGGCAACAATACCAATTCTACTGCTGTGAAGAAATTGATCACACAAGTAAAACTAAAGGGAGTTAGAGGACATGGTGTTGCTTCCCATGCTCGTTGACACCTTGAATTCGATGAATTTGTTTTTTAGCTGCTCGAAAGATTTTCTTCGAACTCACATTATGATGAACGCATCATTTTCATGATTTATTGTAGGCAGCTGATTGGGAGATCGATGTATGATTCAGTTATCTACACAAACAGTGTCTTTTATTATTTGTGAGCCATCTGCTCTCAATGTAAAAAATTGCTGGTCTAAAAGTATTCGAAATTAGCGTGAGTCCCCTGTTTGGATTATTGAAGACAATTGTATGCCCTATCTTGCATCATATTATTTTCATGGAGAAAGTGGGATCTGATGTGGGAGGATTGATTCTCATTCTAAAAAACTGCATCTGACCTTACTGACAAGATTTTTCAAGGTTCCTATAATTACCCTCAACTTCGAAGTCAGTTAGAAACCCATAGTATGTGTAAAGGTGTTTCCAATCAATGTCACACAGGTAGACTGTCCCCTCCTATGTATGAGTACAATGAATTGTTTTTGACCTGATTGATGTCATGTTACGCAAATAATGATATTTTATTGTATTTTGATGATGAAAAGTTAATTTTCTATCAAACAGGTAGGCCATACCCTCTGCTGTACAAACACAATAAATAGCAATTTTACTTAATTATCGTCAGGATTTACAAATAATACTTATTTGTAGTAACTCAATGTTAAATGATAATTTTCCATTGAGCAAGTAGGCCATCCCCTCCAAGATATATGTACAAGGAATGACATTTTGACATGAGCTCTATTTATCATTTTGGAGAGCTCAAACAGTTGGTAGAATACTGGGCCAAACATAAGAAAGATACCATATTTGTCTGTCAATAGTCCCCAGCAAATGTACACAACGTCAACTCCATTTTTTTAGTTGAATGTAGGCTCCTCCTATAGTTGGGACTAATCTGGGACACATAACTAAATAATGTGGGAAGGAAAAAATCTCACACTAATTTAATATGCAGTTATATTCTCACAACAACTACTAACTTAGGAATTCAATAATTTAATCTTTTTCTTCTTCTGAAGAATGTATACAATGTTTTCAGGGAGCCCTTGTAAAGCGCTTTCAAATGATGTATTTATGTCCTATGTTGAATGGAGTTTACCTGGTTTCTGACAGCAAAACACCTAGCAGTTGTAATGCAATACTGGCATAAACAAATTAGATATGAGCAGAAAGCTGTTACAATCAAGAAATAAATTATTTATTAAATTTTACACAATTGTTCAGAGATTTAGGTTACAAGCTACATTCATGTAAAGTTCTCAAAAATGGAGACTATTGACCAATGAGAACTATTGACAGACAGATACAGTATTTTTGTTGTACTAACTTTTCTACCAGGAATATTGGCCAGGTTAAATCTATTGCTGACACATGAAAACAACATACCCTAAGTAGTAATTTTACTACTCCTACAAAATATGTTGGCAACATGTTGATGGTTCAAGTTACACTGTCATCAACATGTCACAAAACTGTACAAGTACAATTTGACTTGACTAGAATTTATTTTATGCAGATATAAAAGAAATTTACTAATATTACTGAAAAAATCTAGCTTTATTGTATACTCTTTGCTGGTTAGCTGATGATCATATCTTGACATTGACATGTCTTTGGAGTATCCAATGGAGTATCCAAAGGCGCATTGTCTTATAGTGACTACAATAAAGGGAATATTTGGCCAACAGTCGATGCCATTTATGTAGAATTTCAAATTGGTGTTCTAGTGCATGACATGGTTGAAGGAGTACCTGTACCAGAGTTCTTCTGGAACTTGACCCATTCATCATAGATGTGTTCATGTAGTATAGTGTGGTGGCACTACTATGTATAGCTCCCATACCTTTCTCATGGTCTTGTTCGTGAGTGCCCTGTAGCTCTTCGACCTACAAGAATGCTATCCTATGCACGCGTTAAAATGGTATGAAAGTATGTGGAACAAATTATAAATTCTTCGTGAATCAATGTGTGATAAAGCAATTTTAACGCATGTCGTATGTGAATAACTATGACATAGTGTCTACCCATGTGAAATGACCCTATAGAATCTCAATCTCAATCCCAAGAGCGTTGTCGTATCGGGCAGCGACCGTGGAGTGTAATTTTCGTCCAGAGATTCTCCGCGCTCCACAGTCACACTTTTCCAGATAATCCCATTTTGTTATCCCCCACTTCGTTCAGTCGAACATCTTGGTGGACTTCACTCTGACGGCTACCGCGAGTTACTCTGGTTCCGTCAAATATTCCGATCATCGCGTTATTCTTCTGAATAATTCGAAACCAACGGCATCTCTAGTACGGTGGAATTACTTCATTTCTCTCTCAGGAATCTAATCAATGATTGACATCATGCCCCCTCATTCCGACACCGACCTGACCAATCCCCCACCCCAAATTTTTCATCGACATCCTCTGCATAAAAGCCACCATCTGCAGCGTCACACATCTCATAATCAAACAAGAGCGAACAATGCACAAGCCACACAGCATCACGAGCTGTTACAGAGGGCCGCAATGGAACTTGAGTCGATGCGTCAATTCCAACCACAAAATCATCCGACAGCTAAAACTGACACTGTCGATCTAAACCGATCTATTCTCGCTAGTTCCACTGGCTCACACAATGATGATGGTTCTCGACCGTTTCCTCCGGCATGTTTACGACTTCTCCTTTTATCTTTACCGAAGAATTCTCGATGCATGGATTGTAATTCTACCTCGGATGTCACTTGGGCCAGTGTCACCTATGGGGTCACGCTCTGTTTGAAGTGCAGTGGAAATCATAGGGGGTTGGGAGTTAGATGTAGTTTTGTCAAGAGTTTGACTATGGACAGTTGGAATCAAGTTCAGGTCAGTTTGGCTCTTGCTTAAAATCCTGTCTAAGCATTTCTGCTTTCTTTTCTCATTTTTTTTCTCTCTTTGAACAACCAGGTCCTTGCCATGCTGGAAGGAGGAAACGAGCAACTCGCACAATTTTATGCCCGTCACAAAATGGGAGCCAACGATTCTAGAATATCATCCATTGATCGATACAAGACGAAAGCTGCGTCATTTTACAAACAGCATTTGGCAAAGCATACGAGAGAGGTCGTGGACAATGGAATCTACTTGGGAAGAGAGGCAAGTCGACGTCGCTCAAGAAGGAAAGCAAATTGTGAGGAAAAGAGAAGTGAGCAGATTGCACCGCAGAAGGTGTCATCGGTGAACGAGGCATTGAAAACAGAACAATTGCCCATAAAGAAGTCATAAACCTTGTGGATTTTTTGAATCATTCGTTGTTTGCTTACTGACAAATCTGAAATCAGACTGTCTAATATTTATAACTCAACAATTGTTACAAAATCGGTAACATAAAATTAAAAGACTTGTATGCTCATTGATAACATATCACAAAAGAACCTTCTTCATGCTTTAGGCCTCTCCACATCAATCTCATCATCCTGACACTGTTTTTCTCCTCATCGATTACATTCTCCTACTTCCTTCGGAACTTCTATGGACTCTTAATGCGACCTCTCAGTCTTTTCTTTTCCATCTCATTCTGGGCTTTGTAATGTTTCATAAAGCGATACTATGAGGCTAATAAAGGATTGACACGTTTTCAAACATCATGCATCACACTGATAGTCTCTGAGGCTTCAACTCTTTTTCTTTTACTGTAATACAACGACTCATTCCTTTTCTACTCTGAATAGACAGAAACATCAAGAGCGCAGCAAGTAAAATACAAAACCAGTGCTGTAGTATCCATTGGATCAAATAGACATCCACGCCGTGCCAAGTGCTTCCAGGCAAATGACGAAAGAATCTCCTGTTCGTCTCGGAATACAAAGCAGGCGAAAGTGCCAATACTTCCTGTTGAGCCTATTGCGATTCCAAATACATCAATGACAGAAACATCGAACCTGTACTAAACATCAC
>JALLAW010000634.1:0-11956 GCA_036939535.1 Cyclotella kingstonii | reverse complement strand
CCCAAGCAGAAGTAGGTGATGTCATGGCATACTGAAATAGACATGGATGCTGGGGGCTAGTGGTATTGGCAGGTTGTGATGTACATCCATGGCTGGCTGAGCGACAGTGAGGACATTGGTGGGTGACTCTTCAAATGAGTCCTCCATGATGAAGGATTTGCTAAGATCTTGGGCTGGAGTGGATTCTGACATGGTGAGATTTCAAGAGATATTGACTCAAAATGTGAGCAGGTTTGAATGGAAATTTTTAAATTTTTCTGTTTCACCAACTGTGTAACCTGAAAAATGACATGTAAACGACACTCTAAAGTAAAATTCTAGTAAGTAAAATGTTGAGTTTATGCTCTATGTGTAACCCTGTCACCACCATGCAAAGTAAAATTCTAGTAAGTAAATTTTTTTTTGTAAAATGTCGCCGACAGTGTAACCCGTCCCTTAAAATGACTTGGATCCGACTTTTTTCTCTGATGTCGGATCGATCGGACATGCGAGGTCGGATCTGAGTAACACTATGAACGCGCCCTAACTTCGTTTCGGACATCGGCGTGTTTTTGGTTCTCCTATTTTGCCCAATTTGTGTATTCGCCCACCATGGTTACTCAACCGTCCAAATATTCTGTTTCGTGTTCATATGTTCAGCTCTGACACAATCAGAGGCCAAGATGGAAACCAACCAAACCTCTTCTCCATTTGGAATTGCAAGAGGATCTGCCCAGGATGTCATTGTCGTCGTACCCTTCGGTATGAGTCGGTCCCGAACACAAATTGATCATCTGCAGCATTGCTTCAATTCTTATCTTCCCAAGGATCAAGAAACTGATAAATCGTTATTAACAGCCGAATTTTTATCATTGTCGCCTGAAAAAAGAGGAATTGTATCATCCTCTGATTTCTATGTTACATTTCCATCTTGGGTTCAATCCCCATCGCCTGACACAAATCGCAACTCAACCTCTGCTAAGTTGCGACGTTTAGGCTCTTCCTTCTTGTTCTATAGTGACTATGGCCAATCTGATTTATCGAGCAATTTAAGTGAGAGATTGAAAAATGGAGAAGGAAAGGAGATAACTGAATTCTCTAGTGATTATTCAATTAATGTCGCTACAGATGATGGTTCTAATGACATATCTCCCTCTGCAACACAATCTAACCGAGGACCAATTACAGGTAATGTCCAGGTGCAGATAAATGGTAGGATAATTCCAGATCTGGAAATGAATTTTCCAATGACTCCAAATGCGAGGTCCTGTAAATTTGTTATAGGGAATGGGTGGAGACCTTCGAAAGAAGCTTTAGAGTTACTAGTCGGAAAATGCCATAGTAGTGCGTTATCTAAATATGAAAGAGATAATGGTCGAAATGACTTATGTTTCAATTCAACTCAAGTTACACACAATGGTAATGGAGCTACACTTAATTTTGGACGAAACCTTATTCGCTACACTTTGTTTCATCAAGAAAAAGTCCTTGCCTCTGCAGAAGCGTTTCTCTATATGTGGTCAGCATATGACTCTATAATTGTATGTGATGTAGATGGAACTGTCACCAAGAGTGATGTCCGTGGAGTAATTGATTCCGTAGTTCAGGATAAGTTTCAACACGTTCACACGGGAATCTGCAAATTTTTTAACGACTTAGAGAGTATGCCTAGAGGACAAAGACCAACCGGTGATTGTAAAGAGAATACTGAAAGAGGTCAAATAAGATTCTTTTATCTGAGCTCTCGGCCAATGTGCTACATAAGCCAAACGCGAAAATTATTGACATCATTGTCACAAGAATGTGAGGAACTAGTGTCATGCATGAACTCAGATAGAAGCACTAAATGTTATCGCCTCCCACCTGGTCCTATTGTGTGTCACAGAGGTCCACTTTCAACAGTCTTACATTCTGAGTTAGTTTCAAAAAATATTCATGAATTTAAAGCTGACGTGTTGGCCCGTCAGGTTGTCATTCCATTTGTCGCAGCTAGGGGAATGGAATGGAGTCACCGTAGTTTTTCAACGCAAGTTCCTAATGAAATCGATGCAGAAATTTCAATAGAAAGTTCGAGCGATCTAAAAATATTTGATGGTAGGTCAAGACTCTTGTCTGAAATGACTGAAAGTGAAGACAATAGACTCTTCCTTGCTGGATTTGGAAACAAAGTTACCGATGCACAAGCTTATGAAATGGCTGGAATAGAACATTGTGATATATATATCATTAACAAGGATAGTCAGATTACTAGAATGGGAAGAGATAAAATTGCTGGCAGTTCCGACAGGTCTTCGTGTACAAGTGTGTCCCACACGGGACAGCTTGCTAATTCGAATATGACTTGTGATGATGTAGAGTGCATACATGATATTTGTTGCGCAGGGAGCATCGGCATGAATGTACTAAAAAATAAATTGGCTGATGACGAATATTCAATTTCTGATGCCATCGAAGCTAGTTGGTCAGGAGAGAGAGAGATTGGTCAGAGCATTTCAGAATATCCTCCTCCTCCAACGGTTGAAATACAATGCGTAAGCTCCACACCATCAAAAAGAAAAACACTAAAGCAATCAGCTCAACAGTCCGTTCGAGCATTTTCAATGCAAAAGTCCCTCACGAATTTTCCTTCCTTTGGATCCAATTCGTCTGATAAACGAAGGTCGAATTCGGACATATTGTTTGACGGATACGATGATCCCAAATTACTGCAGTCATTTCGTCAAAGGATTTTCTCGTAGAGATAAAAGATTTTGAATAAGTACATACACTCAGGTGGATTTTAAGGTGTCGAGATTTACTTGCGCCTACGGATAACTAAAGATTATTGTAACGAATTATGTAATTACAATAATATGACATATTGGGAATATAAAAGTGATAGTCTGAAGACTTCATCCAAAGTTTTTTTAGTCTGGAGACACTCGGGCTGTAGATAATAAAGGTGCGGAGGCTGCACACGGCGTAGATGTATCCTCATGCTGTCCTTGAATACCTTTCCGTTTACGACCCTTTTTTGATGACACCAACTTATCAAACTGTAATGTATTACCTTGAACATCACCTTCCCTCATGAGAATGCGAAAAGTAGCATAGGTTCTGATAGCAACATTCCAATCGATCGATCGATGATCTTTCGAACCGGATAGCTTTTGATATACAGACTGAGTTGTGACTGTAAACTTTGCTGTGCCGTTAGCAATACTTATACCTTTTTCATGTACATTCTCCTTTTCACTAGGTAAGTACTCAGTGACTCTGGCCTCACTCAAGTTGTACGCATGACAAAGGAAGATCTTCAGCCTGAGGAGAAAACTGGAACATCCATTCATCAGGAATAATGATGTTGGCATGATTTGCTAAAAAAGTTAAATGAACGTTAATGAAGTGAATCTTACTTGAGACTAGATGCCTTATCGCAAAGCTCGGCAAATTCCGAAGGATTGAAATCATTTTTTTTTCTCAGCTTAGATAAAAATGTTGACGCTTTTGGATCTTTCAACTTAGCAGCCATTTCCAATTCATCTTCTGATGCATTTGGATCAATGACATCATTTCCCAAAAGCTTTGCAAAAGCAACAAGGAGGTCATTCCCCTCAAGAGTTGTAATACATAAAACATGATAGATTACGAAAAGGACATCAGATGTGCAACTGTATGGAAGATGAGCTAGGATTTGAGACGCGAATGCGAGAAGTGGAAGACGATCTGTTTCATGATCATTCTTGGATTTCTCCGGCGCAAATTCGAAAGTTATATTATTTTCAAAGAGTCCAATTATACTTTTGTAGAGACCATGTCGTTGCGCTTTCTTGTTACGAATAGACGACTCCTTGATGACTTCATCAAATATGGTCTTAGTGTCGACTGTTGCTCCGTCACCCTTGCTTTCTAAAAGTGCAGTAACTTCCGCTATCCCGCCATTGTCATCACGAGAATAAACTTCCCTCTGAAACTTGAATGACTTGACAATACCAGCTTGAATGCGCTGATTCAGCATATCAGGTCGTTTATCTCCTTCAGTAATCAATAACTTCAATGCAATGGAACGAGTAGATGGTGACTTGATGTCACCTTGAAGGGCTAAAAGGTATGGAACTGTTTCCATTGGATTGATAAGACCTTGACGAAGAAGGTGGCCGATCAGCTCAACAATCATAAAGCGCACCTTTTCGTCTTTGCTCAAAGTCAGTTCATATAAACGACTAGTATGTCTTGTCAAGACACTACCACTGATACAACTGTCGCCATCTTGGTCCCCGGAAATTTTTTTCGATACTGTAATTTCTTTTTGAGCAGCCATCTTTGTCGACGCATCTCCACTTTCGATACGTTTCTCTTCTGCAAGCAATATTTCTCCCCAGCATTTTAGACTTTCGAGCTGTACACACGATGGGGCTTCTTCTGACATAACGTAAGATAAAATACCAAGTTGCTCAGCGATAAGAACTACTCTTGGGCGGCTAATAAATATACCTGTCATAGCTCTAAATGCAAGACATGTTGTAACTTTATCATTTCTGTTGAGATATTCCAAGAAAATGGAAAAACATGCATTCGAGAATGCATTTCCAGTAAAAGTCAGCAGTGTAGCATCAGTAATAACAGAGATGTTGGCTAGATCAATATTGCATTCATCGTTTATAGGGTTGCATTCATAGAATCTACAGATGCTTCCCAACACAGAAAGTGCCCTCTTAACGTTGTCTCTGACAGATTTTTTCATCATTTTGAAATCGGTAGTGGAATCTGCTGTTTTTAACAAGTAGGAGTAGAACTGTGACAGACGAAATAAGACGAGATTGAGAATTTCGTACGCTAGTGAAAGGTATATACCTTCC
This sequence comes from Cyclotella kingstonii, assembly GCA_036939535.1. Classification (NCBI taxonomy): domain Eukaryota; phylum Bacillariophyta; class Thalassiosirophyceae; order Thalassiosirales; family Thalassiosiraceae; genus Cyclotella; species Cyclotella kingstonii. Next base: position 7,139 of record JALLAW010000634.1, on the reverse strand, counting down.
TGGTCTTCTTACCTGTACAGCAACTTTCAACAGTTTTTTTCCTTGGATGTTGCTGGAGCAGGCGTCATGATCTTTGGAAAGCTTACAAAGAGTCTCAATAGCTGAACTTACAGCATCACTAGGGAATTTGTAAACAATGTTGACCAAGTCAGTTGGCAGCTCCCCTATTATCAGCCGATTTAGCTCCAACGTGGTAAAAAATGGAGACAGCCGGCTTATTATGTTACAAATTGTACTGACGATTTTAGACTCATACTGCTTTGCCAAATTGTCACCCTTGAGGTAAGGAATGAGGGTGTCGATATGAGGAACCAACAGTTCTGGAAAAGTTTGAGAAAAAACTCCAAACGTTGAAAGAATAGCTACTAGCTCTCTAATATCTACTTCTCTATTTTCACGAGTTTCTTCGAAAACAAGAAGAATCTCGATGAGGCTCGACACCAAGCTTTTGCACTGATTACCAGCTTCTTCCTGACGATGCTTCCTTTCTATGAGCTTCTTGTCTTTTTCTCCTTCACTGAATCCGAACAATAGACCAGTGAAGAGAACAGTGAGAAGCTCAGGACTTCCTGATATTTTGATGACTTCAACCATTTGATTCACTGCCTCACGACAGTACAATTCGGTTTGTAATGCTATCTGTGTAAAGTTTGATTGAGAGTCTGATGATAACGTTAAGTTTGAGACGCTCATGCTATAAGCCGTACTACTGAACCAGAGAGTATAAAACGTTTCATAAATCAAATCTCGTACTGTATCATCCTTCATCGTAAAGCAAATCATCGAGCACGCAAATGAGGACAGAAAAATCTACAACGAACAAACAATGAAAATAAACGTTCTCACTTCTTTGCGATCTGCAGCACGTTGAAGCATACAGTGCATGGCTGTCGCCCTACCTCCATAAGCTGGGTGAGTGAGAAGAATGTCGCGAAAAATTTTTATGACTCTGATAACAGCAAAACAACAGTCAACTGAGATAAAAATATTTAAAGGAAAAGGTAATAAGCTTGTACAACGAACCTTTTGCGCACAGACACTCCACGATCCAGCATTCTTTCAAGCAAAGAAGAGTGGAACGCTAATGCTAAACTGGGCAATTTGATGACGTATTCCCCAACTAGTGTAACTGCGGCTTCTCGGACAGATATCGCATCATCATGAAAGCACCGAGACACCTCCTTTCTTACTGAAGGATTGACCATCAGTACAGGGTCGACGTTGACAACTTGTAAAATTGCCTTCACAGAGAGCTTTCGAAGTGAAGCCATATCATCAGACATCAATCGCAACAATACACCTAGTAACTTCGGCATATTTAATGATAGCTCAGAGGATAAAGCCAAGAATTCCATGATACGTTCAATTCCATCATTAGAGATCTGTGAATTTTGAGGTTGATTTAGAAGGACACCTTCCAATGACCAATGAGATATTACTATACCATCGAAGGAAAGCTCACACAGTAAGCTAAGGATGAAATCATAAGCGATTTGAAACATGAAGAAAGAATGAAAACTTACTATGACCACGGATAATGTCCAGGTCAAACAATCCGAGTTCACGAGACTGTCTCTTGCTCATTGTTAAATCTTTAACCCAAGTTGCTATCATGAATTCTCTAGCTCTTTCAACTTGTGGAGTCGACATCGACTCAGAAATTCGTGTAAGATGATTTAGCAAAAGCTGACGCAAGGCATGCACATGATCGTTGCCTGTAAGAATTTTGGAAACCTCTTTTCCACGTGCGAACGCCTGTGCCTGAACCGATATGGAGATATGCAAGGTACAGTCATCACAAAGCCATCTTTCTGGAACTTCATCCTTGGTAATTCTTACGCAACTTCCATGAAACCAAGAATGGCATCGATCGCAATCGATCATAAAAGTATCAAGGCATCCTCTTCCACAAAAACATCGATTCACCTCCTCAGATGATTCTAATTCACTTAAGCTTATTGATTCTGGCAGCTTAAAAGGATTCTCACGGTTATTTCGCGCGTTACTAGCTATAGTAGAGGTAATCTTTCCAAGAGCATCCATTGCTGTTGTAAGATATGTCGCTTCTACTTGTGCATTTTTAGGGGCAGAACTAGCTCGAAGGAGATCATTTCCCAATCGACGCGAGATGAAAAGTAAAAGCATTTCTGCAGCCGGATATTCAGGTAAGAGGCGAACAAGTAGGAGATCGTCAATCAAATTATGTAATATAGGCCTGAATTCTGATGCGCCTCCTTCTTCTCCTTTGTGAGAGCAACGCAATAACAATTGATAAGTAAACTGATTGCATACTGCAGCACATGCATTCAACCCAGAGATATCGTTTGCTTTCATGTCAAGATTCTCTGGGTTGTTACTATCTTCATCTTGATTACCATCACTTTCACCTTCTTGCAAAGTAACGTCAGTGTCTCTAGACAGAAAGAAGAATGCTAAGAAAATAGAAAAAAATCCTTGATCATAAGAACAAATAATACATCATTATTTACTTACAAAGGCATTACCGTACATGATTGAATGAAAAGAAGTATTAGGACACAGATGGACTGGATGTAGTATTGATCATTGAAGTCGACACATGCCGTATCAGTACACTTTGGTGTATTGTTATTTGGTCTCATCCTACTTCTTTCTTTTACTTGAAATGTCCTCAGGGTCCGTTTAGAAGTAGGCAACTTGAGCATCAATGGAAACAAATCCTCAATAATTATACATCGATGTCTTGGGTAACGACGAAATATTGATACTATAAGATTCATTGCGGAGACTTGAGTAATACTAGCTAATGAGACAGTATCAGCTCGAACAGTTAAGGAGGCATCGATTGTAAATGATGACAATGTCGCTGCACTCAAGGCAAAGAGCAATCTATCATCAATCTCATTGAAAACAATGAGTGCTTCTGCTCGTTCAAGAATTGTTCCAAACAATCCAATGGTCGAGAGAATCGGAATGTAAACTGATTTGAAGTCTCTGGGAGCGTTAGTTAGATTGTAATTAGTTGATTTTCTTCTTTTCTTTCCCACCTTGTATGAGGTGTTAACATCAACGTTGTAAAGCGGGTTTTCTTCACCATCTTTATCATCAGCAGCTGACGTGCTGGCCAACGACAATCCTAAGTGTCCTGTATTAGACAGAGCAGGAATAATATGCTTAATCATGTGGCTAATCGATGGCCAACAAAATTTTAAGACATGTAATGTGGTGTGAGCTTGTGGGGCATCGAGGCTGGAGTAACTTTATTTTAAGAACAGCTTACTTTTTGATCAAATCAACACATCCCTCAATGGCGTCGTCTTCTAGGCGGATTCCAGGACTTGCCATTATCGACAACAGTACGAAAGCAGCTTGAAGTCCACTTAGTAAAGTTTGCAAACGACGAAATCCTGCACCAGGCTCCACCTTGTTTTCACCCAGGGTACCTAAAGGTGCAGCTTTAGGTCCTGAGTATTTCGGAGATCGAAACATCCACTGTAAAATTCAAGCGAAATTAAGAGAGCGAACATAAAAATAAAATTATACAGCAATAACTGAGAAAGAGAAGACTAACATGCTGAAGAGATATCACAGGTTCATTATATTCTCCTAAGTCATCATTCGCCAGCATTCCTTTAGAAATTACATCCCGGCCTTCTCCAATCAAATCGATTGCGATCGCTGACGCGACATGTGTGTGAAGCATTGGAGTCAATGACGCCAGTAAATCTTCATCCAATGAAGCCCAGCTACGAATTTCATTATCGTCAATACAATTGATTCTATTATTTTCCTTCATGTTGATACAGGTTGAGTATTTTCGAACTCTTTCACTTCTTCCATAAAACGTGGACGTGGATGAACTCAACAAAGAAAGTTGCGATAACTCATTGGAAGTGAACGGACCACCAAACACCTCTTCAAAATTTTTAGCGTTGATATTTTGATGCTCTGAATAGGCACGAGAGGATTCACGAGAGGCAGCTTCCTTCGAATCTACAGAATTTATTATTCGCTCAACAATTTCAGCCATGTCATTAGGTGAGTTAGACTCAGTATGCTTAGTTGGAGCATTGCTGCTATTATTACTTTGAGTAGCATTGTTGCCTTTGTGTTCCATGTCAATAAATTTTTCTCGATTAGGCTCATTGATGAGAATATTTTTACTCAATGAACACTTTTTGGACGAAGTAGAAGCGTCGAACGATGATGTCGGCATAAATAGTGCTCCGACTGAAGTAGAGAGATGGTGCATCTCTACAAATGTTTCAGCAATCGTCACTTCGTCGACAACTTTGCCTCCTTTGCAAGGATTTTGGGCAGCCAAATTTAAAAGTGGAGCTTGGTCGACTTCCATAATATTCTTGTGTAAATTCAGTCATTTAATTTTCTATTTTTCCGTCGTTCGGTTCATCATAGAAAAAATAGAATTTGGATTTCAGCGGGAAAGTGAGGAGAAGGAATGGGATGAAATTCAAAAATATGGCATGGCATGAAGAGTAATCGTTAAAAAGGGGAGATTTTACGGAGGGGAAATTGTGTTTTAGAAGTGTGTAATACTACTACTGCATATTTTTAGTGCTGGAGTCATCTTCAAAGGGTGATAACATTACAGCCATATTACACATGTCACCTACACACAAAAATGACTATCCTGAGTAGAATTTATATTTTGAAAAATGTTGGCAACATGTAAGGACACTGTGGAAAAAAGTGCCAAAATGAAGAGCAGGATAAGTATCACATGATACTCCTTCTGCCACATCATGGATCTGGTATGTTGATATACATATGAGCAATGTGATTGACCATGGTATAGCTAGGAATATGTACAGTATGGCAAACAGAATGTTGGTGTCAGTCAATGATTCTGAATGTCAACCTTAGTAGTCATAGATAACCACAAATTAATTAAAATATTGACCAGGACTGCTGACCACAGTCCACCACCAGTTTCCAACTTTCTAGATTAATTTACATTGTTTATCAGACCCACACAATGGCCAAAATGAAACAGACACCACGACCTTTGATTGCTTCTGCTGCCTAGCTTAAAGCTGGCCACCAAGAGGCCTCAGATGCCAGTGGAATCCTGTCACCAAGCTCACAAGATTCATTTGACTTGGTGGACACACCCCTGCCCCTCCTGATATGCAGGCGGGCACAGCTCACCCCGCTGACACACGGACCACAACCATGATCTTATCCAATGTGATTCCTGACTCATCAAGTGATGAGGAGGAGACAGTAAAGAAATAGAATGACAATGAGAACACTGCAATTGCTGCGACCACCCCAACTCAGGTTGATAAGCCCACAACTGCTTGGCCTCCCTCGAAACATGCCAAATGCAAGATGGCAAAGTCCCTTGACTCCATCATGACCATGACAAACTCCCGAAAGGGCACGATGGCAGCTAGCATGAATCCCGACCCCAACTGCCGCTGTGAAGGGACTCCACAACAAACAACCCTGGCCATTGATACATGCCCAGTTGACTTGACCAGGATGGACAGCTCCCTGACGCTTGCTGGTGCCGCTGCGTTGTCTGCCTCAAGGGCGCGCGTTGCAACTGCCGTAGTCCCAATGATCATTTACCCAGAGATCTCTCTGCAATTGACTCCTATCCAGCTGACGGAATAAAATTTGATCGCCAGCTTTTGGGGAAAGGACGCCGCAGGTTGATTCTTCAAGGACCTGGAAGAATGAGGAAGAACTGATGGTCGACCTTGATCAAGGCGTTGTCCTCCAATTCCTGACCGGCTCTGCCATGATCCCTCAAGCTGAGGCCATCCACGTCATCACCAAATTTAGAGTCAAAGATGTCCTCGAATTCATGGAGATGGAGAAGGACAACATTAAAGAACTCGTCAAAAATTAACTGACCCCTTGATTAAGGTGGATTGGGACTGAGCCTGCCCCTGAGTACAGAATGATTCCTCAATCAGTCCATGTACTACTTTAAGGCCATGTCCAGTATGTCCTGCAACCTGCTTGGGCAAGACTTCTCCCCAGCAAACATCAAATTGCTGAAACTCAGCAGAACGTCGAAATGGCTCATGTCAACAAGACTGAGTTTCCATCTGCAAACCTCCGTACTGCCGGATCAGTAGCAGCGACCTTCTAGACCTTCCATCAGGAGTTGGCAAACTTGCGTGGGGTGACTGGGATAATCTTCTCCTACATCATCTGCAAGAGGCTTATTCCCTTACCTGACCACTATGAACAGAGAAACAAAAATGTCTCCTTGGATGATGAAATAATCGCTTGTGCACCCATCATCATCTTCGATGGCAATCGCCACACGAGGAACTTCGATGATTGTGTGTTAGTAAGGTACGAGAAGGTGGGGCCCTTCATGGAAACCTTCAAGATCGACACTGCTACTGTTTGGAATGCTCTTCACCAGATGTTCCACAGAACTGAGGCCTAGTCGATCGGATGAGGGACCGAGCGTACGAAGAAAGGCCGAACCCCTTACCAACAGCTCTGTACGCACTACTTAGACCGCCAAAGCCTCCAGAACGAGATGAACCGCCTTGAGATCGACACAAACAGCCTTTGCTACATCGAGGATATCCTGCGCCAACACCACACACTCGAGGCGTACTGGCTGGCCCACATCAGCCTCCACAGCAAGGCGTTGGATTATATTGAGCAAGGCTTCACCCCCTGGACTGAGACTCAAAAGGTGAATAAACTTCTGACTGGTATTCATAACCATGACCTCGAGCAAGCCATCATGACCATTCGACAGAGCGATGAGATGAACGCGAATTTCAACTCCACCAAGGAATACTTGCGCCCGACCTACCGGCTAAATGTTGACACAAGGAAACACCTCTCTGATCAGAGAGCCTCCGTCCCCTCCCTAAGTTCTTCCACTAGGAAGGCGCCCGCTCGGGCCAAGGACCCCAACCCAGCCACGACCACTGCACTCATTGAGCAGGCAGCGCAGACCTGCCTTACATCACGTGCACGACCCAATTTTGATTCAGTTGCAGGGGCGGCCTAATCAGGTCCGGTATGATCGTATCAAGGGTGTACTCCGATGCTAAGTACAACACCCCTGCCCCTGCCCACCGACAGGCCTTGCATTTCCTTCGAGATGCCGACCCGAACAGCAAGTCAAGCAAAAAGAAGTCTGGTATGCGTTCCGTGAG
>JALLAW010000633.1:0-11966 GCA_036939535.1 Cyclotella kingstonii | reverse complement strand
GCTCTGGTGATGTTGAGATTTGTCCAGAAGACATGGAGGCCATCCCGCAAGAGGATGACCTAGAATATGAATAAAAATTTACATAATTTAAACTATAAGATCTGCAAGAGGATGAAAATAATTTTTTTCATAATTTAATAAACTATCTCAACAAAATGTATTACAGAACCAAATAGTATCATGTCCATGATTCAAATGTAAGACTATTTCAATAGTCTCGTGTAGACTATTCCACAATGTCTGTTAGTTTAAAAAGAAATGACAGAAGCACTCAAACTTATTGAGAGCCCTCCTAACTCTGCAGCGTCGCAAGGTTATTCTCCTGGCATGCCATAGGACAAAAAAGAGATGAGAAATTGTAAAGCAGGGCTAGGCAAATTAAACTAACCTTTAATATTCAGACGAGCACTGAAAATGAAAATAAACTTAATTGATTTCTAGAAAAGCTGAAACACTAGGGCTATGGACTAAAAGATTGGAAAATGCACTTTCTCGCTTAAGGTACCAGAATGTCAGACTTAGCAATTGAAAAAGGAAACATATCCGGAAGATCAACACACACAAAATGCGCATGAGGAACATAGGCTTCATCAAGATGTTGGGATTACTCCAAGCTGGTAGATGTGAAAATAAAAAAATGAAGCTAAAAGTGAAGAGACAGAAGAAGAGGAAACTCTATTGACCAGGGATGTGTTTAAACTCATTAGAAATCAAGGTCAGTGAACATTTTGTGACCTAAGATAAAGTGCAGCTTAAAGCAAAGAGTCAATAAAAGAAAGTCTGGTATTGTGTATCAAAAGACCAAGTAAGGAACTGCATGGCATTCTTTCAAAACTTTGACACTGTGATCCAAACTTATGCAGAATGGCTTGTCACATGTCCAGCAGCGCAGATTTTTCACAATTCACCAAGAAGAGGAGCAATAGTATTGGATGTTAGGAGGCGATTTAAAAGCACACTCTCTGAACAGCAACAGACATTAATTGATTACACTTGGTATGACTTATATATAGGATAAGCCATAATTAAAGGTAAAATACCATGGAACATTCTAGAAGATACGTTAAAGGAACATGTGAAGAAACCTAGGACAACAAAGAGATCAATTTGCTACAAACGCTAATGGTGTGCAATGTTAGAGTTATCTCATATGGAGAGTCCAAATCTGTAGAAGATGATTCATTCAACATCAGCTCTAGCTTGTGGATCTCAAACAACAAATCCTCTTACATGGACAAACCAAAGGGACACTTGATCGACAGTGTCAATAGCAAGGATGATGAGCTGAAAGACGAGAAGGAAGAAACAGCAAATGAAAATAAATTTGCAAGAAAAAAGAGTGGAGTAATAATGATGCAGAAGAAGATAGTGCAACAAAAGATAATAAGTGTGAGAGGAAAGATAAAGACGACGAATTGGAAAACAGCTATTCTAAGGGGTTAGAATTGAAAAAAGTATTATGGCAACTGAAGTATCAGTGCCATGATGGAGGACTCCAAGTATGGGAGCAAAGATGAGACAAAAAGTAAAGAAAAAATAAAATAAAATGATGAAATAGAAAGAATCTAGCAGATCTATGCATGTAAATCAGATGGAATTAGGAAAAAGTGTGAGTATCAAAAAAGAAGAGTGGCATAGAGTCAAACGGACTGATTAAAATCACATATACGCGTACAAAAGGAGGGATGCAAAAAGGATGTCTGTAATAATAGAGATTCCGATGTATATTGACGCTGATATGATATACATCATGAATGGAGATGTACAGAAGATATTATTGAAAAGACCTAATACTTTAGCTGTCAATCAGGATTATTAGTTGAAGGATTTTTTCTAGCTGAATGCTTCATAGAAATACTAAGCATAAAAACTCATCAGCGGTAAGACATCAGAGAAGACATTGAAGTCAAGTCTAGGTGTGGTAGACAATGAGTGGATAGAAAACTTTCATGCTTTCAGATTGACAGTGAAATCAGAGAAGTAGGAGGGTTCTCAGACAAGAATTGGGAATCAACTTTGCAAAGACAAATTACCTGACAATTAGAAGTATCAATTACCAACTTAAAAATAAACATTATAGAAAGCCTAGTTTAGATTTAATCAGAGGAACTACGTGGCAGGCGCACAAGATAAAACTATCGCTAGAAAAGATAATGCTGTCATTCTACGAATACCAACTTCACAAGCAACAGATAAATAGTACAGGAAAGAAGAACTCTATCTTTGATCATAACAAAATCCTAAATACCTTGAGGGAGTAAAAACATCATTTCAATTGTAAGTTACATTCTAGACAAGAAGGACAATTCAGGATAATGTTGTGTCATATGGGCGGCTGTGCACATGACACAATAATGTTGATCATACTGAAACAGGTGGAGAAACTATGTAAAAAGTATGATGTTGACTGTATTGGATTGATAAGCTTAATGTCAATTTGCAATTTCTATAACCATGCACAACGAAATGTCATAACTGAGGCTCTCTTATTTATCTAATCAGTGCTGCTGTCAAGTGAGGTAAAAAATTGTTGCAATTACGTGGGATAGTCATCGTTGACAATCATTTGTCCCATGAGTCTGTGAGATAGATTCATTTTTGTACTGTTTTATTAATTTTGCACACTCCACTGAGATACTTTAGAGCCAGTTTTTCTATCCACCCCTGAAACCCTGCCAAAGTTCCAAGAAAATGAATGTCTTTGGCTAAAGTAGGACATTGGATCAGCGTTAGTTGATGAATTTCTGAATCAATCGTAAGATTGGGGATTGTGTCGAGTTCAAGTCAGTGCAACAGCAATTAATGGAGTACAAATCGAAAATCTAGGAGATGATCTCTATTGAATCCTTCCTTCAAATGTGCGACATTGCTTGATCTTGGGTCCTTCACTGCTTTTTTGATTTGGTTTGATGTTCTTTTTCACCCTCTCTGTTGATTTGCTTTTGATCTCACTTGATTTATTCTTGTCTTCCTCTGCAATTGCTCGAGCTAGACAGTTTTAAAGATGTTGAGCTCTGAAAGCCTTAGACTGACTTCTTGCTCCTCTTTATCTTCTTCTATGCTCCAGGAGTTCTTTTGTTCTTTAACATATGAGGTAGTTAAGATCATTTCTTTTTGCACATCTAAGGAGTTTTTTCTTGTTCTTTTTACCCAATTGTCTTACTCTAATTAGATTTTATATACCTGCTATTTTTCAAGCTAAAATTTGATCTCTGGAGAAAATTCTACTTTTGCTCAAAGTTTTTCCTGCAGCGTCCTTCCACCTGAATTTTAATTCTGGAGATTTGTCTCGAATGGTTTTCCATCTTGTCTTTCATGTCTTCCTCAAGTTCTGACTACTCTTTTGTTATCTGATCAAAATGTCTTAATCTTTCTAGAATTGTGTGCATCTTGAATTGTGACTCGACTTGATCAATATGCTTTGCAGTCACTCTTTTACTTGAAAAAAACAGTCTCCTCTCTACCAGTTTGACAGCTTTAGCTTCGTCTTCATCTACCATCAATCTTGATAATACATTTACTATAATCATTCTGTGGTCACCTGGTGACTCAGAGAAGTCTAGAAAACACATGTTGGTAACTTCTAATCTAGTGGATATAAAACCTCCATCTATAGAATAAGAGCCATTGATATGAGTGTGAAATTTATTGTCTCCCCACCATTTGTGTGTTAACTATTCTGATCCAACAGCTGCATTTTCTAACTCCTTTCTGAAGATGTCATTTTTATTTGGTCATATGTTTCAGTAAAGAGAATGACTTTGTCACCTGAGAGCTGCTATTGTTTGCATTGGTAAATCAAATCCTCATCAAACATATCATGTGAATAAATGAGTCTGCTCTCAATGCATTTTTGGTGTTGTCTATAAATTGATTTTAGGCCTCCACTCCTACCATTTTCATTTCTTAAAGCTATTACCACCCTAGTTGCTACACATTTTTTCTATGAGTGTGAATTTTGATAGTTGCCCTTACATAATGATCCCACTTGACTCCCATTTGTTGTGTGCTTGTCTGACCCTTATTTCTGCTCAGACATAATCCACATGTTAGTAACCATGGAAAACACCTCCAGAGCTCTAACTCCAACCAGCCCGCTGACTCCACCATCAGGCAAAGATAGCAGCTCTGTCTCTCTTTCAGCTGTGGACTATTTCTTGCTGGCTGCAGCCGAAGAGGAGGACACAACATTATGGCCCAAGGATAAAAAGGTCATTGTAACAAGCGCTTAAGGTCACCTTGAATTACTCCAATCTTCATCGGAATCAAAAGACATGCTATCAGCGATCTTCAGAGCGCTGGGAATAAGCTCACCAACATCAGATGTTTCAGAATTTAAAATCTGGGTGTGTGATATCGGCAGATCTTTCAGGGGTGACAGGGTTTATCAGTTCAATGAAAACAGATAACGTCTCATTGAAGTCCAAACAGACGATGTGGGGTTTCTGTTGATGCATTGGGAAGAGGACACATCGTTAGATCTTTCATCTGACATTATGCATTTAATCTCATGGGCGCTTTGATGCTCCACCAAAGTCATCAATAATAAAGGCAACACATTAATGCGCTATATCCTCCCCAGCCATTTAGATCAAAACCCTAAAGTGTTTAACCTTGACCATGATAACAAGCAAATGGGCTTGCGGCTTTTGTCACTTGAAGAAGTCCAACTATGGAAAAGGAAGGCACACTCAATCAAAGTAAAAGCTTTAGAGGAGCATCCACCCAACAACATAACAATTGCAGGACAACCTTATCATTTTCTTGAACCCAATCCCTGCCACACTGCATTGATCTACTGCTGCAATTCAATAAATTTCCAACTAGAATTGTCCAGGAATTTGAATCCAGTCTCAAACAGTTGGCAAAACTTCCTCAAAGTAAATGAAGCAGGCATTGATGGTTTAAGACACATTTGTTGCAATGGGAAGGTGGTTGTTTTCCACTGTTGAGTTGTGATAACATTGCATCCAACTATAGCTGGTCACACCTGTCCGCTGGAAAATGAAGGTGTCATAACTATTGCTCCCTGTATCAAATCATGGGACTAGGCGCTATAGCATCCAGAGAGTTGCTGATGAGAGCTCATTCTTTACTGACTAAAGTTCCTCCAAGACAGTGGTCCAACCTCACAGGTGGCAGTCAAGGGAGAATATTTCTACCCCAACTGACAACCATGCTAAACTTTAACCACCCTCTGCGCATCCTTCATCTCAAACTTAGATAAATTATGAACCCTATTTTTCAGGTGTGACATTTTTATCCTCATATGAGATTCTCCCAGAATGGTACAATCAAGGCAACGGGCAACACTCTAAGTCAATATGATGACCAATGAGGATCATGTCTATGTGCACGGCCTGAGTCACATGCCATTATTAGTAACAGTAGTGCTAGATGACTTCCACTTGGAACATCTTAAACAATAAAAAAATAATGACAAGGAGAGAACAGAATCGCTTATCTCACCAGCACAGATGATAATCCTCACTAATGATTGCCTACATGCTGGAGGCCGCAACAGAAGTATGGAGGATTCATATCACCTGTTTGGGTATATGGCAAAGGATGAAAAGGACCTTCCTAATGATATGGTTCATACCCACGATCTCATGACATCTGGGCCTTGACCTCACACTGCGTAATTGACTCCTGAGATATCTAGGAAACGCTCACCTTCTCCAGGAAGTGATGATGCATTCTCAGCTGAAGCTGACATACCTAATAAAAAACTCAAGATGAGTGAAGAGGATGACACTTCCCAGCCTACCAAAATATATGCCACTAAGCACGATGATGATGACTGAATGTCCACTGCAAGTGAAGCTCCAGGGTTAATGGCAACAAGAGAGCAGGAAGTCATGGTGCTAAAAAATGTAGATCCTTTCCCCAACACACCCACAACAAAAATGGCCCCTGCTGTAATGCACCCACATAGCACAGTCACCAAGGTGGTGCAGGCAGACAAGTTGGAAGGGCCCCAATCATTAGATGTCCTCTCAAGATTCCTGCCTTCACTATAGAGACCAAGCAAGCACCACATTCACCTTGGAAGAGAAATTTTCATGCAGACACAACAACCTCTCTCAAAGTAAAAGCACCAATCTTCCCTCAGAAGGATCAAAAGTCCTACTCTACCGCTGATCGTCACTGCATCAGATGAAGAGACTATCCAAGGCTCAAAGAAAGAACATACTTCATTCATCTCAAGCATATAGATCCAGAGGATAAGCAGAAGATGAAAGATAAGTACAAAACTCTTTTCTGTCATCCATCCAGTGAGGAGTCTCTATTTGATAGAGTGAAGATGATCCTTGGGAATCTGACTTGGACTATTAGCGCGTTAAACATGCAAGAAATGTTCATGAGTGTAGGAGAAAACAGTACATTGAATGGGAGGCATATGTAGCAGAACTTGGAGACCTGGGGGTCAAGAGAGCTGAAATTTTGGAGAAGAAAAGAAGGAAAGCGGTATTACAGAGAGCTCAGTAAAGGAACTCTCAGAGATTTCTGTCATGTGTCCACTGTTGCCCCAAATTTAGAGATTGTTTAACTACGGTCTGGGTATTGTAACTAACTATATGCCTGACAAAGGTTTAGTTTATTTTATGTTTTACAAAATGGAAACATTTCGATTCCAAATCACGCTTAAGAGTTTTGATCACAAAACTCTTGCGATGCTGTTCTTGGAGACATCAAAAAGGCTATCATCTATCACTTAGTACAGTAGAAATATGTGTTAATTTAATATGATATTATAATTACTAACTTTACAAGTTAAGGGCACATAATATGTTCTTATGCTAACATGTGTCTAACATATTTGTTACCCTAATTCTTATGTAGAAAAACTTTGTATAGACCTACTACATAGTGCCAAAACATAGGTGCTGAGAGGGCACATTGGTGCTGAATGGTTTTTTTACTGGCACTTTAGGTTCAAATTGTTAAGTAAATTGATACTAAGTTTTTCTGCAGAATTTTTGTTTCACAGACTCCTGATCATGGAAAAGGTATGTGGCCTTTATTTCTAACCACTTTGTTTTGTTCCTTCCACTCAAGGAATGGCCCATGGCCAGGGCAAGCGTTTCCACCCTGCCAGCCTTCCAGAGATCATAGTCATATCTGAGGAACATGATGGTTTGGGTGAGAAAGTTGGTGATCAGCAAAGATGCCAAGTTTGATGACAGGAGGGTTGTTTTGGGCTACTTGAGGCTTAAGATCATTGCGTTCTTTGCGCAGTTGTTATTGTGGCTGCTGTTAGAGGAAGAATTTTTTAAGTTGAAATCTAGACCTTCTTCTGCTATAATATCTTGGATATTTTGATCAAAATTTCCTTCATAGTCTTGAGATGAGCTAGTGATGTAATGAAAGAAGCATATGGTGAACTCGTTATAGTGTGGTTTTTATAGGATTGTTACCCCCGAGCTTTTATCTATTCGTATTAATATCGCCCCAGCTCCATAAAGATATGATCACATCAAGTCTCAATGGGCCAATGTTTCTTCATCTCCTATCCAGAGATTCACTCATCATCCCAAAAATGCCTTATTCCTAGTCTCTTCTTACATTTCAGCTACACCATCTGCCATCAGCCCTTTTATAGCCTAAACCACCGTAGCATCAGAATTGTCTGCTTCAAATTTACAAACACCACTCAATGACGATTGAGCTTTGGCAAAAAGTTCTTGTGACTGAGATGATAGGAGATCTTCAGCATTCTTATTTCTTCATGGTAGAACTGTTTTTACAAATCAAGACAAGAGCCTTGAGAATATGCTCAAGCTGTATATACTAATGCTCAGATAGAGAACACAGAGTAGGGAGAGGACAATAGAGCTCCTGGACCTTCTCCTAAGGTTTGAGAACCGATTTTGGTG
Source organism: Cyclotella kingstonii (assembly GCA_036939535.1). NCBI lineage: Eukaryota > Bacillariophyta > Thalassiosirophyceae > Thalassiosirales > Thalassiosiraceae > Cyclotella > Cyclotella kingstonii. The sequence goes on along the minus strand of JALLAW010000633.1, from coordinate 4,086 downwards.
AGGCTGCCAGCTGAAGACAGAGCACTAAGATGTGCGAGCAATGAAGGTACTAAGACTCAGGGGGGGGGGGCAACTATAACTTAGATTACAGGCACTTTAGAGTTTCTATTTGTTGGCAGAAACAATTGAAAATATAAAATTTCATACCTTTAAGGGTATACAATTTAGAAACTAATTCATGATATGAATATGTTCATTTATGACAGTCGCCACAAGTGTAGAAAATCAGAATGTGTATTGGGAGAAACACTATTTGTTCTGTAAGCAAAAATAATCATTTGCCCAGAATCAGAGTTTTTGAACATTCTGAAAAATGTCATTTTAATACTGGTAAAATATGATTAGTGTCAATGTTTAGTGATGCCCATATGGGTCTATAGTTCTGACATGAGCCAGGTACAATAGTAGATATTTTTAGAAAGTAACATCAGAAGAACTGCAAAAACAAAGGTGATGCATAAAATTAATGAAATAGGTCATAGAGCGTATCTCTAAAAGTCAGCGATTGTAATAAATATGGTCAAATGCCCTGCATGCTGTAATCTGACAATGTATAAATATTGAGTACTCTTTGCAAATGGTTCCTTATTGTACACATTTGAAGGGCATATGCATTCTCTTACTAACATAAACTGTAAAAAAAGCCCAATATAAGTAATAAGCCAGTTTGACATACTTGACAGCTGTTTTGCAGAGCAAATGGAACAGTGACAAATTGTTGGTGACAAGAGGATACATTAGTGTTGGCTGGTTTTTGTCTTGTATGATAACATGCACCCACTGCTGACTTCTTATTCTGTTTTGTGAGGTTTCACTGCCATTATGCAAGTTGTTGGCTATCAATGTTAAGGTAGAAAAAGTTAAGGGACCCCACAAACGGCTATTATTTAGTAAGGGGGCTAGGTTACCTCTGCAAATGTTAAACTAACTCTGTTAATGTCATGATTTGAAGATAAATGCATGTTACAACGTTATTGTGTATGTAGATTATACTTAGCATGGTATTAAAAAAGTCTTCTAGAAATTAGCATTTTATAACCTTGGTCATTTTTTCTTATGTGTTGTCTACAAAAAAAAACAAGCTGCACTTTCTTTAAGGAACCATCGAAGTTTTTGAAAAAATCTGATACCTTTCAATCTCAGCTGCTATTTATGTTTTTCTTTTTCAAGGCTGAAGTATGTCAATACCCAAAAAATTGGTCATACTGTCTCCCTTGATAATGATCCTTGCATGCATAAATGAAATAACTGAACAGCTAGTTAACTTAGTGAAGTTCATGTGAATGAGTTAAATTGTTTGTTATGAAAACTCCATGATGCTGACTGTTTGCAAACATGTTTAACAATTATCACAAATTGCCAGAGTGGGGGGTACTGATTCTCTTCGATCCCCTTTTACGTGATAGATATGGCACAATGCTGGAATCAGTTGTATTAAAGCGGTACCTCCTCTCATTTTACACTTTAGCATTAAGTCACTTCAAGCATATATCATTCTAGAGCTTTCATATATATTTATTATGAATGGCCAAATAGCATGAAAAGTAATATCGATGCTATAATCAGAACCTAGGAACACACCTTTAAAAGCACATTAGATGGATTGCAGTCAGGCATTGCGAATCTTGCTATCCCAGAGATTGAAATCACATTCAGTCACCTCTAGAATGATTCCCTGTTTGCATAAGATATCAAGCTTCTTGGAATCAATATATTATCAAGGATTTGTTGAAAAACACCTTTTTTTTCTTGACTAACTTCCAATACTACAACTGGTTTAGACAAAGCTAAATTTTCTTCATGCAAAGATAGTGCTAATTGATGCAGTGTATCGACAGCTACTCCTTCTACTTCAGTTGAACGGGAAGGGCTCTGCCAAAATTTCAGTTGCTGATAAATTGGTACATTACGTTGATTACTATGATCCCTGACATCGTCATGTTGCTCGCTTCCACTATTTCCTATTGTTCTAATATCAAAATTAGGAATATCTTTCTGACTTGAGCCTTTGTAATTTGACTGAAAATCATCAGGAATAGATGCCATCAACTCTCTTTCTCTACGCAATAGGGGATCATCTCTCATCAAAGTCAACATTTGTATTGGGTTCAATAATGGTTTGCTCTTAGATGGACTTGGTGCCGAAACCACTGCCCTCCGTGGCCACAGCACTTCCTTTGCAACTATATCGTCTAGCATTTTAGCGAGCTCATTCCTTAACCAAGGAATTTGAGTTATGAGTCCGCCTGCAACTTTTAAATCAAACCCAATTTTCGGAGGACGGGGTAATGAAATCAAAAGTGCTTGCCATCCGGGTTCTGAAGGCGTCAGTCCGACAACAATCAATCTAACCGGCCCTTCAAAACGTAGATTCTGAATAGAAATCGGAATCTCAGTAGCCCAACCTGCCACTTTCATCTTTAAATTGGCACTTGCATTTGACTTCCAAATCATTTCAAGATCAAATGCCATATCTTCATTTCCCAAATCAAATAATCTTGCCTCAAGAACACGTGGTGCTGTGTCACCCATGCTAAATTTTTTCAAAACAAGTTTTTTTATTTGTGTGTTGTCACGTGCTGTTTGAGCAAGCGCATCTTCAATAGCACTTTCGAATGGGGCAGTCAATGTTAAAGGGAATATTCTATCAAATATATACTGAATAGGAATGAGACCAGGCAGACCTACTGCGGCAGAGTACATTTGAGTCTCCTTTTTAATTGCATCTACACTCTCAGTAAAGACTCTTCGTACCTCGATAAATCCATCCTTAAGTGTCTGCAATGCAGCTGCAAATCGATTCCTGAATCCACTAATTTTTTCCTTCCCGAGAAGAACATCCTATTTCATTACAAGTAAAATCAGTTGAAAACGATGTCGAATAGACAAGGGGGCAGTATCACGACTCAATGAACTCACCAGAGTTATTGTGAGACTCATCATAACTACATTCCAATTTCGCCGCCATAAAATGCTTGCTACATCTTTTAGTCTTCTAGTATTTTCCCTCCCAAATGCATACACTGCCGCCACACCAGCAGCCACTGTACTAAAGAATAACCCTCCCAACAGAAAACTAATAGCCAAACTCAAAAACGGTGCCTTGTAAATTGTTTGCACGACAGAGTCAGTGGTGACAGCTGCAGCGACAGTAGCGGCATCTAGTGCCACCTCCATCGCAGCTGAGGTGGTTTTGATGGCAGCATCTGACATAGTGTCAGCAAGGATAGCGCCAGTTCGATCGGGAGTGAAAGGCCATGCAGCTGCAGCAGAGAGAGGACGTGGTGGTCTTTTTAAATTCTTATTATACGGAATCGATAATGTTGATTGCGTAGAGAATGCGAATGCATTGATATTCGACAACAAATTTAAAGATAAACATGATGTTAAAAATATTATCGATCTTGAATGAGTTGCTGTAATCGATGAAAACGATTGTATTTTATAAGACTTCTGGGGTAGTAACTTTCTTTGTCGCCCTGGCCATGATCGGGAAGAACGTGAACAACGAAACAATTTTCTATTATTCGTCATTTTTCAAATTTATTTTGACACCTCTTGCTCGGTAGATTATTGTGGTTGCTCATTCTGGTTGATTGCCGTGAGGATAGAAGTCACTCAACCATTGTTGAGGGCTGTTTTGTTTTATGTCTAAAAATCTGTCGTGAGGTCAACAGCATCAATTGAAGTTGAGGGAGACAGATAAATTTGCACTGCTATTACATACTACTCTGGATTTTTATGCAAGAGGACTTTTTTGAAAACACTGTTGGCAATATTTTACTGAAATAGAAAAAAACAACTCTTATTTCTACTTTGCATGTCACCATAAGGACTGGCCTAAGGGTCATTCTAGACAGAGGTATTTCTGGTCGGATCCTACCGAAAAGTATGATGAAAGTAGGATTTCGAGGTAGGACGAGGTAGGATGTCGGACATTTTGAGGATATGGTAGGACCAAAGTCAGCCCAAAAACATCCGAAAAACATCCATAAAGTTTCGCTGAAAGTGCAAAAATTTTTGCCACTTTTTCGGATAGTGTAACTAGTAACTTTTCATATTAGCCTTAAAAATAATCACATAATA
>JALLAW010000632.1:0-11987 GCA_036939535.1 Cyclotella kingstonii | reverse complement strand
AAAAATACTAATCTACATATTATGTAGATACTTCGACTGGGTTCAAATCCTTCAAAAATAGGGACTCTACCTTGCTTCCTCCCTTACTTTAACCCTCTCTTTTTCCGCTCGACCGCTTGAGAGAGGGTTTTCGGCACAGAGGAAAAGAGAATATTTTTTCCCAGCCCCAGACCCCCATTCTGAATAGGATCCAATACGCGGCCGAGATCGTACCATACTTTCGCATTCTAGATACCTTAATTTTCTACAGGAGTTGTACAGAGGAGCTTAGATGGGACACACACACACGTAGACAGTTATATTAGATTAGCAATGACTATGAAATTTACTACAAACCTCTTTACTTAGTCGACACTACTATTACCTGTAAGTACTTTGCACATATGTGAACCGTCAATACATTGCCGATTTCACGAAACTAGTGACTGAATGTAAAGACGAATTATACAAGAAAAAATCAGGCTATGAGAACTCTTATTTAGGTATGGCTTTACATTTAAAACACTATCTCATCCAACTTTATGTGCAAAATTCATCTCCAAGATTCTCCAGACATTTACCAAAGATTTACCTATCCATACTACAGCCAATAAGGAGCTCTATGTCAGTCTTAACGTCAAAATTCCTGCTCAGAACGCATAGCGATTTCATGGTACCATTGCCAAACTCCTCTATCTCTGCAAACAATCACGGCAAGAAATATCCTCCTTTGTCCTTTTGTTTTGCACAAAGGTTGAGAATCCTTAAGAACACGACGAAGCTGCCTCTGACACTTAAAGAAGACTCCTTTCCAGACACACCTCTTTGACTGCAGCCCTTTCACCCAAGTCACCAGTTATGTCGATGCAGCTTTCCTCTGCCTTTTTCAGTATGCTGGGGAATACACCTGTTTCCACTAGTATCAAGAAACAAATACTCACGGTGAAAAGCTCCGCTATTGCCGCAACGCAGCCTACAACGCCATCCACACATCGAGCACATTCATACGGATTTAATGACACTTATTGGAGCCCCCTACTGTTCAAAGATAACACTTCCGCAATCACACTCATGATGAAGGGCCCAGAAGACTCTGAGCCATACAGCAAACATGTCCGGGCCTAAGTCTCCCTCATAACACAACTAATTCAACACCATGAACTTACCCAACAGCATTTCTGCACCACATATGTGATCGTCAACGCCCTAACTACACTCCAGGGTGCCTCCTTTAGGTGGACAACCTGACGACTCCTTGGCCATACTCAAACTCATCATCAACATCATCATCACGACAAGAGTACGTCACTAAGTATAATATACCGCATGTTTTCCACAGTTTTTGTCTAACTAGACAAGACTCAATGTCGCTTGTGCGACTCCCATCATTTTTTAGCAATGTATTCGATTATTTAGTCTAGTTAGTAGATCATAAAATGGAATTACAATCATTTGTAAAGACACTAGGAAGAGACAATTGGATTCTCGAAACATGGAAAGGAAGTTGCGGGAGATATACGCAGCACAATCTCTGTCCCATTTTATAAGCACAGAAACAGACTTGGGGGCATATCTCACTCAATTCTCCGACATATCAGTTAGGAATTCGACATAAGATTGATTATATGCTGTACACTTATGAAAAGAATTCAAATCAATAGTGCGAAAAGATACACTTGCATTTTCCATTAACTTCAGGAGGAAGTTTGCCAGGTATTCCTTTTTACGTAAACAAGAAACCTTTGTCTAGGATTAAACGAGTTGCTTGGCTATCCAGAACAGCTATGATGTTGTACATAACTTCAAAGTCAATCAAGATATTGGTTCGCGAAGATTACTCATTTTTGAATGATTTTCGGCTAGTAACTTTTGATTCGTAAGAATCAGCAAACAACTAGGCATGTTTGCCAAACAAAAATTTTGAGACCCTTTGGATATTTACCCTGAAGTAAGATAATCGAAAATTGAGGGGTACATCTGCAGGCATCATAAAAATTCTGACACCACACATATCTGCCGTTTGTCCGCTATTACTTGTACAAAGTGTAACTTGGTGATTGAGTAGAGGTAGTGTCTTTTATCTACTCCCAAAATTGTAATAACTCCATAAAATCGAAAATTCTATTGGACACATCACTGGTTCTCCAAAAATTCATGACGCATGGTTTCTCTGATACTTTGGGTGTAATTTACATGCTATTGGTCACGTTCAAAACTCTCATTACAACACGCCTGCCTCCTTCACCATCTGGTGAGACCCGCAGTCTAATACCTCACTCAGGAGTGGAATTTCTATTGCGTGCTGAAGCTGAGGAGGAGAACATATCATCGCTGTTTGACAGTAATAGGGTCGTTGTAACACTCACCTTTGGTTATATAGAAAAACTGGACTCTTCAATGGGATCAATGGAGATCCTATCCGCTATGGTTTCGGCACTAGGAACAGCATCACCAACGACATCTATGTCAGATTTTAAAGTGTGGGTTTGTGATAACATATGTGCGGACCTATCAAACGCTACAGCTTTCATCAGCACAGTGAAAACGGACAACGCCGCACTTGATGACGCACAGATGGACGAAGTGGGTCAACTTTTGCTTCAATGGGAAGAAGACTCCACAATAGCTCCACCCACCTCTATTCTGTACCTAGAATCATACTCACTTCGACGCTGTATTAAAATTATTAATGATAAAGGTCAAATAATACGTGCCTACACCGTTCCCTGTCATCTCGATCACATTACCTGTGCTTTTGTCCTGAACAAAAACGAGTATTCTGGTCTTCGAAAGCTGTCATTTGCAGAGATTCAACTCAGGAAAAAAAGGCACGGCTGAATACAGTGAAAGCGTTAGAGGAGCGTCCACCCAGCCATAACACAATAAATGGACATCCATACCATTTCTTGGAACCCACTCCCTGCCACACTTCAATGATCTCCATCTGTAATTTAACGCAACACTGCGTAGATCAAGACGGTAGGAAGAGGTTTGTTTCAAAAACCTGATAAACTTCTACGAGATTAAAGAGATAAGGGTCGAAGATATGAATCAAAGTCGTTGCAGCAGTAAGATTGTAGTTTTCCACCATGGAATAGAGGTGGAACCGCATGCGACAGTCGCTAGTCACGCCTGCCTCATCGGAAAAAATTATCATCGCCGTATCAGATCATTGGTCTGGGCCCAATCACAAGCAGGGAGTCGCTTGTAAGAGCTCGTCATCTACTCACCAAAGTCCCACCAAAACATTGGTCCGACTTCATAGGCGGTAGTCGGGTGAGGGATTTTTCCCACAACTTGCGACCATTCTTCCGACCAACCACTTTCTACGCATCCTCCAACGTGAGTTAAAATCGATCACGAACCCATCCTATTCCAGGTGCGGCTGTTTATTCCTCAACTGAGAGTCATACAGATGGGTGTGATCATGTCTGAAGGCAATGCACCAAGTCAGTATGAAAGCCACCACGACAAACTTTACTCCGACTACGACGATCGTGTTTAAGCTCATTCTCCAGGCATCAGACCGTTATCACTTATACTGCCACTGCTCAAACAATAGAAAGACACGGATGAAGAAAGGATGGAGTCTCTCATCTCTTTTGGCCAGATCATCATTCACGAATGATTGCTTGCATGCTGGGGGTCACAATGGAAACCCAAGTGACTCCTGTTGCCTATTCGTCTACATGGTCAACGATGACATGGACTTTCCCACCGACGAGATCCGCATCCATGAACATAAGACATCTGGGTCTCAGCTTCCCATAGTGCAGTCCAGAACTGAGATATCTAGGAAACGCTCACCTACTCAGACCTTTGATACCACTGCATACTCAGAGGTCAATTCTATGCCTAAAACCACTGGACAAACGAGGTGGATAAGGGCATACTCCAACCCATTAACTCAATGAGGCAGCTATCCATGAATTCATCAAGCTCCAACACACCTTCAGCGCTCTCATCACATGAAGAAGATGGTACTAAACTATTGGTCAGCCCTCATCAATCAAAAGAAGAAAAAGCTATGGAAGAAGAAGTGCATGGTGTGAATGAGAATGGAGAATTTAATTTATCATGCTCAATCCAGGTCGACACTATAGCGAATAAGGGTGAGCTGTTAACAAAACAGGACAGTATCGACCCGCAACCTGATGCCTCTACAACGATGATAGCCAAAGCAGAGCTTCACACATACAACACCGTCATCATGGCAGACCGGGATGACTGTTCGCAAGGGGTACATACAGCGAATACGACGCTGGAAAGTACAGTCAGCATATCAGGGGCAACAGTAAAAGAGCGTGGTCTGAAGCATAGTCTAGATCTAGGCTCATTAACAGACACTACGACCCCTGTCAAAGTCAAAGAACCTCCAGTGACTCCTCGGAAGGGTCAAGAAGCCTAAACTACCACCACCCATCCTCGCATCAAATGTGGGGCTTATCCAAGGCCTCAATAGAAAAGTGAGTTCACTAATCCCAACCAGACAGAAATAGACAGAAAGGGCCAAAACTGAATCCGATTTCCCTGCTCTTTTCTGTCGCTAGAAAAGTAAGGCATCTTTTTCTGAATTAGATGAAGATGATTCTTCGGTCTCGGACTCTGGTTATCAGCGAGTTGAAAACACAAGAGATGTTGATGAGGTTCGAAGGCGACAGTACATCGAATGGAGACATTTAAACAACAACAAGGGGACCCTGCGGTAAAGAGGGCCCGAGTTTTGGCGAAGAAAACGAGATAAGCCGAGAGAAGGAGGGCTCAGCAAAGAAGCTCTCAGGGATGAATTTATGTATCCAGGGAGAGTGCAACTAAAGGAGTTCTAGAGAATAAGCTACTAGCCAGGTATAGCGACTAATTACATTTATGGCAATTGTTTGGTTAGACACGTTACAAAATGAAAACATTTTGATTCCAGCTTATGCTGAAGAGTTCCTGTCCAACAGAACTACTGCCACTGCGCGGGGATGCTGCTTTCCGTGACATCTAAATAAACTCAAGTCTTTTCCGCTCCAATGCAGAGCTGCTGTTGAGGTGACAGGCAAAAAGACTTTTGTCTACCACGATTGTATAAATAGTTTTTGTAGTGGTAACTTACTAAGTCATAAGTATTATATAAAACTCAAGTCTGCCACAATGTTTAGTAAGATTAAGTGGTAATTTAATATGATATTACCTTTTTGTTAGTTATGTAATCATTCTCTAAAATCGTTCTTTCATATGTAAACCATATACTCTATGTAATTGCGATTATATTTTGAAACACGGAAAAATGAACTGTGCTTATGAAATGGGAAGGAGGTAGTACTGTATAAATATTTTTGTTCAACCCAGTGTTCTACAGAGTGTTCAAGCTCTTCAGAGTCAAGTCAACATGCAATTCTTATTCCAGGTGAAAATGACATCACCGATGTGATGATACTAGAGAAACGTATGAAGTAACCCCCAACATTTTTTAGTTATCATTTTTTAGAAGAATTCATCAAAAAACACTTAATAGTAGTTGTGTGCATTTAATTAGGCTACATCTTCATTCCTTAGAATTTTCACTTTTGCTGAGCAGTCTTCTGTACCAGTACATCCTACACACCGTATTTTTTATGCTGTTAAAGCTGTTGGACATATTGCATGTTGTTTATTGCCCACACTGTCATTACAACAAGTTACTCTATCCTAAGGAAGACAATCATTCAATACTATTCAGTAATGATCATTGTGACAATGCTTATAATGATATTCAAGAGCATATAGAAAAAGTAAGCATCCATGAAAGAAAGTAAATATGATATAGAACATGCAAAACAAGTCAGATGATTCTTTTTGCAAAGTATGACGATGATTTAGAGCAGTTGTGTATGGAAGACAGTTTTTACAGCCATGGAAAGTGCACTTGCCTGCATATCCTTCAAGAGTCTTATGTGACACCTCCTGTTGCGAATTGAAGGCAACACTTTCAAAGATCTAGGCATGAAATTGATTTGCTTGCTCTTGAGGAGTGCAAGTATGCTAAGAGAAAGGGAGAAGTCAAACTGATACAATATCGATGGCACTGATGAGGTAACAGATGGACTTAAAATTGATGTTCCTGTAAATGCAAAAATGCCATTGTATCAAGAATTCAAACAACACTACTTCATGAGACTGATATTGCTGTTATGAGAGATCATCTCAATGAATTATGCAAAGGTTGCTGAGCTCAAAGCCACGTAAGAAATTACTTCTTCAGTTGATGCGATGGAAGGTTGCACCAACCATGGAGAACTAAATAGTGATAGTATCATCTATCTCCCCACATCTTATAGTTATCACTCTTGTTATTTGACCTATTTACAGGAACGTCAATACACTGCTACAACTAAGCATAACAGATCAAAACTTAAAATAATCTTAATAAATTAGCACTACAATTACTATATCCTGGTAGACAAATGATCTTTCTGTTCCCGTCTTAATGCGGCAAGGACGCATGAATCATCAAAAAATACTAAATTGAGAATCAAGTCTTCAGCTAAAAGCCTGTTATCATTACGAGTATCACCAACGTCAACATATGTTTACCAAAATTTTATATAACCAAGTCAATTCATCTAACTTTCGTATTTCCTTACCTCAATACGATATCAACCAAGTCTGATCTAATCTGGACTTCAGGATGCTGATAGCGTCAATAAATAGAGGTGATTATAGACAGTTTTTGATAGAGAAACTACTCCCTACCATCCATGAGAAGTCTCCACTTAAATTCCCACCAGTATTGTTTCTCTTCTTAGTGTTTTTAGGGTTGTTGCTATGCCTTGGACCAGATGCTGAATTCTCGGGGTATGCACAAGTATTTGTCAGAAGAATTGATTTGAACTATTTTATCACACATGTTGTGACTGAACTGATCTACCTGGTTTCCAAATGTACCTCAGGAAGGCGTCGCTAGACCATCTGCCAATCATCATGATTGTGTAGACAGGGCAACGCCCCAACTACATTGCCATCGCTTTCCGCAACCGTTGCAAATGGGCCCCGATTTTCTCCTGTTTAAATGAAGGATATCCTCTCTAATCGTCATCACCTCTTCCTTTAGCGCGCCCGTCACCATTTTCGCTGTGACCTCAGCTTTTCATACCTCATTGAGGTTGAGATGGATGTGGTCTCATCTAAATCTGGGTGAGACCATATCTTTTCACGATTGCTGCTGCCTGTTTTACCGGATTCAGGATGTTGTTTTGGTTATTCAATTGGGTGACTGAATCGTCTTTATCCTACTTCTTTTGATTCTAATGTTGATTGAGTTGCAGTCTGACAGGAATAGATTCCTGTCTACATGTGGCACCAGCTTCCTTTTTTTGAAGAAGCATAAGTTTTTGAACTTTAACACTTCTGTTTTTCTTGTTGCTCCTTGGGGTATTAACATGTATTCACATGACCTCATAGTAAAAAGGGAAACTAGAATGATAAGCTGGGAGGATGCAACTTGGGATCTGGTAGTTTTCTTTTTGAGATTTCAGAAGTAAACAGGAAGGGATGATTTTTTGTTGCTTGCCTTTTGTGTCTTGGTTCTGGAAGGCTCTGAGTTGGCATCGTAAAATGTAAGCAAATTTCAGTTCCTCGTCTTTTAATGGCTTTAGACTGTTGTTCTCCCTAAAGACTGAACAAACGTTTGAAATGGCATTTCTGACTGTATTAGTTAGGGTTTTACAATGCTTGGAAGATAGGCTTCCTTACCTGAGACCTATGGCAAAGGTTCCAAAGATCTTGATTTATTGTGAGCGGGAAGGAGAGTTGAGGTAATTATCTCAGATCACCACTGGTTGTGTGAAACTGACCTACCTCTTCCTTGATCTGGTCTGACTGTCCAGAGTGCTTCCTATGATTGCGTCTTTACGCTCAGCTTCTGCAGCGTGGAGGTAATCCAGGAGGAAATTTGTTTTGGCAGGGGTACAACCTAAAAGACCTTGAGCATCTGTTCAGGGAAGTTTGTAAACAATAATGTTGTGATTCATCGCTCATACTTCATTCCTAACAGAGGGCATCTGCCACGATGTTATATTTGCTTGGAAACAAGTGACTATACTCTTTTCTTCCTGTTAACAGAATCATTATTGCATGCAACCTCGTCATTTCCATACTATCTTTTCGACCCTTTCCTCTTCGGATTCAATCGTCTCTGGTAAGATCTCCTTGAAGTTTGCTTTACCCTGCCAGCTTGCTGACATTTTGCTGTCAGTCATTGACAGAACATAGTCTTCACTTCGTAGGTTCTCATTGACTATGTCTATCCATGGCAATATAATCGATGCCATGTAATCTAGCAAGTTATTGGATGCTCTGTGGCACAAGTTTTCTGGAGCCTCAAACCCCCAAGCTTGTCCTTTTCCACAGTAGCCTCCCAGATACAGAGGACACAAGTCTGATCGATAAACATAGGTAGATAGTTGGAGCATAGACTTACTCCTTCTGTCGCTATTTTGATGAATTTTTATTATTAATGTCAGGTCTTCATGGACTGGCTCACTTATTTTTATGGACATTCTTTCCTCAGCTATGTACTACAGGTCTCTGGTTCTAATAAGAAGTGGTGAATATATGGTAAGATTACTCCAAAGTGTTCTGGCCACCCTATAGTTGTTTCTAATACCTTGGCTGTATCCCTCCCACTTTTGACAAAGTGTTTTATTCCCTCGCTCAATACGGTTCCTTTGTTTTCGGTTAGGTATATCCGCAGTGATTTGAAATAAATCCTCCATGCCAGGATTCTCTTCACTTTTTCCAATTTTGCCTCCGCTTTCAGCCTTTTAATGCCTCCAAAGGCTCTCTTGGAATAGGTCCCTGATGGCTTAGTGGCTTTCTGACTGAATGGATTGCAAGTAGAGCCGTCCCCTTACGTCTTGCCGCGTTGTCTGTGTTACGTAGTCCCCCCTGAGCTACAAAAGATCAATACATAAACATCTGACATTCCCCTTGGATAAATCGGAATGAAGACAACCTGGTCTTTCCTGATACTGAACTTTATCTCTTAATTAAAAATGTGTCTTTCCCCAACCAGCGTTTGTTTCGGGGACTGGAGTTCCTCTAGGTCCTGTTCTCTTCGTGCATAAGAGTCATCGTCAAATCACAAATTGTTTCAAAATTACTCCCCACTCATAGGGCCCAGGAGTCCCCCAAACATTGAGTCTTAGTAATATCATCGCTATTCCATCCTCCTGGAGCTGCGAACATGACTGTATCGCTGTGGCCACATTCAGATGACACCTCCGGTAAGCAGACTTGAAATCTATTTTTGATACCAAGATTCTTTTGTCTAGATATTTGACTCTTGCTGCTACTGTTCAATTTATTGTCCTCCTCAGGCAATAGCCGAACATTCATGACAGCAATTGATCTCTTTCAGTTTTACTGTTGACGGATGATCATCATATTCAGTTTATAGCAGTGGTTATGTGTCAGCCTGTTCTTATCGATCACTTTTCTTTACTCGTCTATTGTTCCTTGCTTGACTATGTTCATTGGAGTTATCAGTGTTCCCAGTATCCTTTCAACTGATTCTAGAGGAATTAAAAAGGCGTACCTGGGGCGTACATCGTCAGTTAGGAGCTGTCTCAATTGATCTGTATCCTTTGCTACTCCTTATGATTACCAAATTTTATTCATTCCGTTAAATCTCTCTGTTCTCTTCGTCCTACATCTTCTCTATCAGCCAGATCGAGCCCCTATGAGACAGCTTCCACATCCCGTCCAAGATTGGAAGACCTTTCAACAGTTTATCAAATAGCCAATTTGGTTTGAACTCTGATCCATACTGCAGAGGTGTATCTCCTTGAACTTTGATGGCTTTCTCCTGGTTCCACTCGATTCCTTGTGCTGCTTTGGCTGTCAAGTCGATCATGAATATTGGCTCTTTCAGAAGTTTCATATTCTCGCGTACACTCGATGGGATAAACATTTTGATCTCATGGGCAAGATCTTCTGGTCATATCTGCGTTAGCTCCATTTATATTTGTTTTGGTCTTTCAGGGTAGTGTTCCAATTCGAATTGAAGATGAGGGTGCAAAAGAGATAGGAAGGGCGTCCCAAAACTATTTTGGTTGCAGCTGTTTTTGAAAATTAAATAGTGTAAGCTACTACGTTTTTATATTGTGCCTACTTTACCTAGTAACATCATAACCATGAGAATTTCATTCAGGAGGAGGAGTGCAGTCTGTATTTCACGCAGAGAACATGTACTGGTGGCTACCAGAGGACGACGTGGATGTAGTATAGTCCTACGTTAGGAAGTGACAACGTCACACTTACCCTTCCACCACTCACCTACCACCGAATGTATGGCTCACGATGGTAATTGGCTGCCGTTGAAAACTCTACGGTCATGGTATAACTGTCGGTCAACCAAAACAACAATCAATATACAACAATCAATCAGGCAAAGGAAGACAAAATAGGGGTAACATGCAACAGGTGGTTTTTGTTCTCCTACTATGAAGGAAATCTATGGGACACATTTACCTGGGCTCTTAGCTGGGTTGAATCCATAACTTGATGTAATCTTTGCTTCCATTCCTCTTTTGGTGCGGAGTTTCATTCCAGAGTTTTTCCTGGGCGGCAATGGCTTCTTCCTTCCATTTGTTGATGCTGACTTTAGTTGAGACCTCTGTTTCTGGTGTGGGGTAGAGGTTATACTTGTCATTTGGTTTATTGTTACTTGTCTGTTGCTTGATGTCATAGTTACAGCGTATGGCTTCAAGTCAGCGTCGACTTTTCGCACTGTGGATGAGGCCCCAGCTCTTAGTGTAGAGGATAACCACCTCTAGCTTGACGTCTCTGTGAAGTTACTTTGCATTGACTCACCATCAAATATTTTGACCTCAAACCTTTCCAGTTCTGGTTAGTCATATTCATTTGTAATAACTCAAGTAGAATATCTTTCTCTTTCCTCAGCTCTTGTCCACAAACTGACGGAGTGGGAGGCAGCCCTGACGAAGGCAACCATTCATAAGTCTTACACTTATTTCTCTAGGCATTTCCATCCTTTTCATTTACATGAGTGTCATTGACTGTCCACTTTTAAGTTCCTACCCTATTCTTCCCTCCGTCCGGGAGTTTTGGAGTGCTTGGACGCCGCAAGGCTCTGACAAAGCCATCAGTTGTCCTGTCTTTCCCCGCTTCCGCACACTTTTCTTAGGAAGTCGGTGAACTCTTTCAATTTTTGTTCAGGACTTCGCTGTCTGTTACGTGACTTACTTTTTCTGTCCTTAAAGCAACTGCCATTGATGTGAAACTTCACACACTTCTGCTTTTCTCTTTCCAAACAGGTCTCTCCATTTTGCATTTTCCTTTGAACTCCCTTCTCCAGTCTTCCCGATCTCTCATTGTGATTGCGGGAAGTGTATGTGAGTTTTTCTCTATTCTCTTGTTCTTCTGCTTCTTCTGGTCCCTTTTTTCTTGGATTGACTTTGCCCTTTTGCACTTATGTTCCTACTGCCTGTTCTACTGACTTCCGCTCCAGCTTCTTTAAATGAGGAAGGAAAGGTGGAGTCGACACTGTTCATAGGCACATTGTTGATGACATTCAAGAAATCCAGGATTCTGTCAACTGCCAAGTTCCTATCGTAGTAAGTCGTGCACTTTTTCAGCCATTTCTGGCACCTTGTGTTAATGGCAAGAAAGAATTTCACTTCGTAATCCTTGCCATGCGCAATACGAGCTCTGATTATTGATTTTCTCTTCGATGCCAGATCTTTCAGTCTGTTTGAACAGGATTCCCGATGCTGCCTCAAAATAAGTGAGACTAGATTATCCCTTCCCCCTCAGTGATTACCTGTATAACTTGTTTATTAAAGTTAGAATACACCTCAGTCTACTTGTTTTTTGCTTTGTACATAACTTTAGGCCAATGAAGATCTGTTTTTGGCTTTCCTGTAAGGGGTCTCTATGAAAAACGGAGAAATTGTTTCAGGTATCTTCTCACTTTTCTCGTAGTAGGGAAAACCAAAAGTTAAATACTTACTAAAAATCTACAG
>JALLAW010000631.1:0-11967 GCA_036939535.1 Cyclotella kingstonii | reverse complement strand
CGTAATCAGTATCTGTGGAAAAAGAAGGATTTGGGTTATTAATTATATGTTTTTTTATATGTTGTTATGGGTTATACTCATTATTTACCAACTAAAAGCTGAAGGGTTGTAAAATTTGTGACCGATGCCTCGTTGCGTCCTTGCTGTGGTAAGTAAAAAGACCAATTGTCTGTCACGCTATAGTAGTATAGTGGTAATTTTATAAGATAAATTTAATTTACAAATTGGTCTCTGTACTGACCTGGGCAGTAGATGGTTCTCTTAAGTGTTGCATGTCAATCCTGCAAAAGATCCAGACACAATCTTAAAGCAGACCAAGGGTAGGAGAATGTTGATAAATTCAGATGATGAAGAGGGAGAAGATCAGTTCATAAAAACTGAGACAGGAAAAGCAGAAAAGCCTTGTTGGATTCACTTGTCTGAATCAGGAGAGGAAGAATACTCTTCTGCATTGAGCGTCCAATTACAAGGAGATGTCTCTCTTCATCTAGAGACCAAAGATGACTTGTCAGATACAGGTGTGATATCATTGGATGGAACATCTGCGACAAGTGAGGTACCCAAAAACACAGAGCAAAATCAAAGTAGAACACCACCAGACAAGGGAGATGTCATGGACACTATAGAGGGGTCTGACCATTTAGAAGGGCAGGTAGGAACAGAAGAAGCAGTATGTTGGAAAAGTCCAAGTGTGAATTCAGTGGGACAAAATCAAGCAAGGACAACAGAAGCAATGGAGAATATGACCCATATGGTAAAAAGCAGCCTGGTAACTAAGAAATTATGGGGCAACGGGCTAAATCAAGGGTCATTGTTGGTGCAGCAAGTGGGAGGTAAACAGACTCTAGGAGTGGATCTATTACAGAGACTGAAGTAACAGAAAGCCAAGAGGAGCTGCAGGGTCTGGAGCTTAGGAGTGAGGAAAGTGGGAACGCAAAACCAATAACACTGTTTCTGGATGCAGACCATCTTACAGCAGTCCCTACAAACAGACCCAAAAGAATCCATGGAGCTTACCCTTGACACTTGCTAATCTTCGATATGAAGTATCATTGGGAACAACAGACAATCGCAAAAAGACCAGAATTCGCAGAAAAGTATCCAGCATTACATGCCAGAGAATACGACGTAAAATGGCTATCCTCCATGGACTCAATAATAGATCGAAACAAGTTGGGGTCAGATGACAACAGGAGAGATACAGTATGCTGTATAGATGACATCCAAAGGCGGCAATTTATCGAATACCAACATTATCTCAAAGAGTTTGGGGATCTGGTGGCACAAAAAGAGGAAGAAGAGGAAAAGAAGAAGAGAAAAAAGGAGGAAAAGAGCCAAAAAAAGATGGAATGCCAGCAATAAAACCATTAAGGGCAATAAGCTAGGGTAGAAATCTGTACCAATGTTATGTGAAAAGTATATGGATATATGTCATGTAATGTGAAGTATTATATACCATTGATACATCAAGGCAGTTACCAGCTATGCTGAAGAGCGCTATGAGTTTTTGGCCCCAATGCAGAACTGCTGTTGAGACGGCAGTACAAAAGGCAATTGTCTACTACTTTTGTATTTTAAGTTAATGTATTGGTAATTTACTAAGATATTATTTTTACAATCACTTTTTTCTCAATCTCTCCCTTGCCAACACAGTCTCCCATTTCCAACTAAAATACAAGGCCTACCAATACCTCCAACCAAACCTTTATCTCTAATCAAAACCTACTATTGATACACCCCAATACCCAATCAACATGTTACCTCTAAAACAAACACCCAATGAATAACTCACACCCATGAAATACCAAACTCTTTTTTCACTCTTCAAACAGAACCACAACACACACTGACACCCCCCCCCTCTCTAACTCACCCGGGCCACACCCCGCTGAACCCTTTGGCCACTCTCTCCACAAACATCCTGAATCCATGTCAGATCTTACCACAGAGAAAAATACGTATCCTTCATAAATTAAAGAAATTTAGAACTACAAAGCAACTACTATAGTATACAGCAATATAGTAAAGAAGACACTAAGAGTCTGCAATGACAAATGGATGAAAGCACATGGTCTTATCTGATTGTTGCAATTACTCCAGTTAGGAACTTATGAGCATGAGAGACATAGGGCTAATAAAACTGGTGCTAACATACATAGTTATTAGTAATAGTAAACTACTACTACTACTACTACTACTACTACTACTACTATCTATATTCATAAAGATATTCATTGATGAAGTTTATCCTTTTTGGGAAAAACATTTAGTTCACCCACCCGAAATTCAGTTGTACATATATGAAACTGAAATTCAGATATTTTTGAAACTTTGATTGAAGTGAAATTTTCAAAAATAATCCAGGTTGACAAGGAATTGTTTAATGTGGACAAGGATGAGATGAAGAAGATTTGCACAGGGTGACAAAGAATAAGGGAAACAGCCAAAACTTATGTTCCTCTGTGCCATCACCAAACTATGATGGGATTCTCACAAGATGGTCACTTTAACATCAAGATTTGCATCTGGCCTTCATCACGTAGTGTGATATTCAATGGTCAAGTGCGTATCAATATAGAGATGATTTTATCATAGAGCCCATTTTCTCCATTGATAGAAATATCTATCGCTCTTTCATACATGGAAAAATAGTCCTGGCAGTGAAGGAGAAAGTCCCTAAAAGGCAAAGGAAGCTGTTTATCTAACAAGATATGCTTAGGATCATATTGTGAGTGATGACCCCCAATTCAAGCAAGTATTGTCTGAGCTGTGTCAAGAGGTGGTGATGATCAATCAACAAGGCCAATTGACCAATCTCAACATTCTTGACCATGGATTTTTCAATTCCATCCACAACCTTCACTACAAGAAGCCTACAAACACATATCCAGAGTTGGCGAAGGCTGTAGGATTTCCCTTTCTTGAACTACCAAGCACTTCACTTGCCATCATTTTCATCACAGTATAACTTGCCATGGAGCGTATCATCTTAGATGAGGAAGAAAATAACTACAGAATATGGCAGCTAAGCTAAGGAGGGAAAGTAGCCTGCAAAAGCTTTCAACTTTGAGGCTGGAAGTAGAAGATAAAATTTTTGGCCATTGTAGGACAGGTTAGCAGATCATCTCATATTTTAATTGATGGCAGTAGTCAATTATGGATCTTGGGAACTGGAATAGCATTACCATGATATGGTTTGATACCCTCTGTAAATTCAAAGATGATAGGCTCTATTTACTAGACCTTAATCTACCATCAAAGAGTGTTTCTATGATTCATTTAATACCAGTAACGTTTATTGTCAGGACTGAAGTGACTGTAAATGTCTGTGAAAAAAGTCTGGAGATCTGCTTTTTCATACATAGAACCTTACATTTATATTTGATAGTGGCCCTTATGCTAGGTGCCGTTTGAGCAAGACTATTGATAATAGAAATCTCTCTTTCTTCTCTAGGCCCTTGCATATTATTGATGTTCCTCTTTTGCAAGATTACTTCATCATTGGTGATTGTATTGTCTTTAAGTCCAAAAAAATTTACCTTCTATGGTGCAATTGCCAAGAATGAGATCATACACTAATATAGGATCATTTTCATCATACTCTACAATGTCAGTTTAGCATGAAATCTTCTGCTTTCATAATATTCAAAAACAGTAATATCCACTTGATCTAGTTTAGATGTCCTAAAGTGGTACTTTCCTGACTAAGTAAGGAATATATATTTTAGTTCCTTTCCTTCCTTCGAAAAGAAGATATCCACCAAAACTACTATCTCATAGGACCCTTCAGACTTTTCTAGTGAATTAATGGTTGCTTTCTTTTTTATAACCATTTCATAAGTACTACTACGTAGTTACTTTACCTGTATCAGTTTTACAGTATTGTTTTCTACAGTTATAGTTTCACCAGCTTTCATTTGACTAGTCACAGTAGAAGGTAACTGAACTCACTTTTGACATTTAGATTTACTACTTCTACTTCTAGACAGCATAGATTCTATAATGCTACTCGACTGATTATCCTATTCATAATCAGAGTCACTTTTATTATAGCATGCTGGTTTACATTTCTCAGAACACTTTTCTTTTGAGACTTGAAGGTGCTTGAAAATTTCATAAGTGTCTTACACACCTAGGCAAAGAAGTGAGCATCAGCAGAATTGGGTTTTTCAGAATTCTCTGTCAAGACTTTGAACTAAGGCATTTAAAGGTTTCTCATTTTATTGTACTTGCAACAGTCAGACATATTATGGGTCAAGTGTGCACCCCTGTGAATCTTGCAAAGTTGACAGAACTTCTCAGTTGTGGGGATCATTAGAGTCTTCTGATCCGTTGAAGTCATGTTAGAAGCCGTTTGGTAGTACAAGAATCAGCCTTTAAGCTTTAGAGGACATGAGCAATTGAGCTTTCTCTGTGGGTGCTGAGTCTTTTTCAATATTCTCCAGCGCACCATGTGAAGCTTTCACATGCTCTATGGTAGTACAACTTGAGTGAGGAATTATTATGCCACCATTCAGGGCACATACGTGGGACGAAATTGGCCAATTATGCCTCATTGAATGGAACGTTCAATCTTACTATAGAGGCACTAGCAAACGAGTTGACATAGATACAGGGTAGATGTTCAATACAACTGTTGAGTTGCTAAATACCCTGGAGGAACTGCCTGACTGGAAGTCCATGAGGCTTCGTAAGAGTGCATGAAATGTGTAACCTCGGACTTTCAGCAATTTCATACAAAGAGACAGTTAAGAGATACTTTTGCACACAGTTATAAAATTCATCATAACTGTAGCCACACACTCCATTATGCTCAACACCCTTGTGGTCTGTTTATGAGTCTTCGTGGTCATCTCACAACAAACTTTGTCCCTACAGTAACTAGCATACTCAGACAAGAAATTTCCTTAAAGCAAATCATCTCATCAATAGCTTTTGCCCTTAGTGACTTGGCTTGACAGACCTTTTCTAGTCCCTCTTGTGAAGGGTACATAACCTTTTTCAGGCCTCTTTGATGTATCAGAATTCTTCTTTTTTGTGGATTCCTCTTCAGAAGTATCTCACTTAGCCAAATAAGCATCTGATATATCAGCTGTATCCTTCTAACTTTTGCTTGTATCTTCATAGAGCTTCACACGATTCATCTCCACACAGGTTCCAAGTGCTGTCTGAACATGGTTCAAAAACTCTTGGGTGTACTTGAATGACAAATGAGGAACCAATGCTTTGTCATATCTGAAGGTTTTACTTTAAGACTATGGTTTTGTGTTACAATCTATTCCTACAGCTAATCAATAGTTGGAACATAGGTGGTTGAAGGATGCTTGTGAGGCCACCCATGTTGACACTCTTGGTCTTTCAATCCATCTGGAATGGCCTTCAATATACCCATGTACACACACCATACTAGAGCCTGAAGGATAGCAACAGGCACTTGAACACATTCTTCTCCTTCCCCTGTATAAAATGTTGAAGGGAAAGTTTATGGGAGTGTTGAAAAGTTGCAGGAGAAGAAAACCCACATTCATACCCTCTCTGCCCCCACCCAAACTCAGCCATCTTAGCAAGAATCCCATGCATTCAACAGCTCTTCTTTGACACAGTTGACTGTAGTTCATTGAAAAAGTAAGTCTTGTATATGTGGTTCATTGTTCTGTAGCCAATATTGATGAAGTTGTGACCATTGGAAGAAAAGTGTCAATATAAAAAGACAGAGTAGTATCCCCAATACATGCCGACCACAAAACCTGACATACGTCAGCAGTGAAACTGCCTTCCTAAGATACATTTTGCGCATACGCATGTTCCCCCCGCCGTCCCAATTCGAACGTATGATTGTGTATGGTAGAAACCGTAGATAATTTCGTGTCATCACTGCACCGCACATTAATCCTTGTTGATACTTCTGCTCCATCTCTTGTCAGAATGAAGCTCGCTCTCCTCTCCACAGCGACCCTCCTAGCCAGCACTTCTGCCTTTGTGCCATCAACGACTCCAAACAAGGTCGGGTAAGGCCTCAACCATGGCAGTCTACCAATATTCTTTCGTAATTCTCTCTCACTTTCTCTCTCGTTCTCACAACCCAGAACATCACTGAACCTCAAGCAGGACTTCCTCGAAGCCTCGCCTTACTACAGCCAAGCCACTGTCCAAGTCAACACCTTCAAAAACAAGGCGCCTTTCACTGGCAAAGTTGTCTCCACCAAACGCATCGTAGGCCCCAAAGCGACCGGCGAAACCTGCCACATCATCATCGATCACAACGGCGACTTTCCTTACTGGGAGGGCCAATCATGGGGTGTTATTCCCCCCGGAACCCGTGAAAAGGACGGCAAGCCCCACTCTGTTCGGCTCTACTCCATCGCGTCTTCTCGCTACGGTGACGACAAGACAGGCAAGACTGGATCGCTCTGTGTCCGCCGCGCCACCTACTGGTGTCCCGAGCTCCAGGCAGAAGACCCTGCGAAGAAGGGCGTCTGCTCCAATTTCCTGTGTGACACTCAGCCAGGGGATGAGGTTAGTATGACTGGACCGGCAGGCAAGGTTATGCTCCTGCCCGAAGAGGACCCCAAGACAGATTACATCATGGTCGCTACTGGAACCGGTATTGCCCCTTTTCGTGGATTTGTTCGCAGGCTCTTTTTTGAAGATACCCCGGCAGCAGCGGCTTATCAGGGTGAAGCATGGTTGTTCTTGGGGGTGGCTAATACGGATGCACTTCTCTATGATGATGAGTTCCAAGATGCCAAGGCGCGCTATCCCAAGAACTTTCGATTGGATTATGCCTTGTCAAGGGAGCAGGAGAATAAGAGTGGAGGAAAAATGTATATTCAGGACAAAGTAGAGGAGTATGCAGATGAAGTATTTACCAAGTTGGACAATGGGGCGCATATTTACTTCTGTGGATTAAAGGGTATGATGCCTGGAATTCAGGATATGTTGGCAAGTGTTTGCAAGTCTAAGGGACTGGAATATGAGGAGTGGATCAAGGGACTGAAGGAAAAGAAGCAGTGGCATGTGGAAGTTTATTAAGAAAATCAACCTTGTGATGCTTGGAGGATGCAATGGAGTGCTCTGTGAAACTATAATGAGACTAACATGTTTTACAATGATATGTTTGGGACAGTTTTTCAGGTCACCTTCATCATCTAGTTAAATTTTTGTTTAATTTCCCTTAATAAAAAATTAAGACTTGCATGGACAATAGAAGGATTTTTAATATGTGAGGTTAATCTACTATTTGTGGCAAGCTAGTCTTACTTCACACTGCTTTGGTCCCAACTCATTTTTGAAAGGAGCTATGAACATGAAGTCAAGGAATAGTGATACTGTGAGCATAGTGGTGCAAAGTTTTTCTTCAATCATGATCTTTTTGCTTGATTCCAGTTACGCCCTCAGTTTATACTTGTGAATCACTCAGTCATGACCCATCTGTGCCTCTGCATTTACATAAATGTGAGGTGGGGGTGTTACCCATTTTTCATGCACCAGCATGCTTGAATTCTGTTAAATGAATCTTACCTCAAAGATCATCACTTCAGATGTAATTTAGAAAAGAGTTTCTACCCAGTGTTTACAGCATATACCAAATGTTGTGAAAAATTTTGGTCAATCAAACAGAGGA
Source organism: Cyclotella kingstonii (assembly GCA_036939535.1). Classification (NCBI taxonomy): domain Eukaryota; phylum Bacillariophyta; class Thalassiosirophyceae; order Thalassiosirales; family Thalassiosiraceae; genus Cyclotella; species Cyclotella kingstonii. Next base: position 4,343 of record JALLAW010000631.1, on the reverse strand, counting down.
CTTCAAGGAATTCAAATACTTAATATAAACAAGCACCATTCAAGCACTTGCCATTTTAGGCTTCAATACTGATCACCTTAGAGTATCTCTTACCAAAGTGATTTGTTGAATAGTAGCTTCTAGAAGCTATACATAAAAAGAAGGCTCCTACCAAGCATGACTGATTCACCATAGTTTCCACAAGCCACCAACAAAGCAACATGAGAGCTTCCAACGTGACCAACTGGGTAGTACAGCTGGAACAGCTCCTCAACCAATGCATGTGATGCATGCCATAATGCTCTTGAGGAACTGCTCATCAACCTCAACAATGCTTAGGATTAATAGATTCCCATTGCTTGACAAAACATTGCACCAGTCCCACTGATTAGGTAAAATTTGCTGTTACTACATGAAGTGACTGAGCTAATTGATTATTCAAAGACACAATATTTATCTCTGTATGGATAGAGTACTAGGGCACTCAACAATGAGTTTGACATTAGGCCTAACTCTACAGTCTTCTAAAGCAAGAAGTAAGGAGATGGGTAGAAGGCAATGAATATTACCAAGTTTGTGAGCTCTAATGGTACTCATTATCTAATTTAATAATATTATGGTCATATTGCCAGTACTACCATCAAGACTCAGTGTGAAGAATTTGCCAAAGTTAGAGGTGCAAATTCAAAATTTAAGCAGCATAAAGTAACATCATGATGATGTATCGTCAAAATACACTGCCAGCAGGTGTAAAATTAAGACTCTTACCCTCCTATATGGAATACAATTTTGATGACATCAGCTATGAACTCCTCATGCTCAAAAATAATCTGACAGCAGATGCGAAATCAAGACTCTTACCCTGCCATGTGGAGCACAATTTCAATGGCATCATCTATGCACCTCTAATGCTCAAAGTAATCAAGTGCTTGGCAAGAATTGATTTTATTGCCACACCTGAAATCCTGCATAACAATTTAAGGGAGCAACCAGCATATGCAGTTGCAGCCAAAGGAAACATTGACAAGACGCACAGCTACTTTGATGAAAACTACTCACAGTTTCTTGCCTGAGGGGCTACTATTAATAATCCACTTGACTTCCTATTTGATGCCTACTATGCTGCATCATGCAGCAATTTTTTTACCATGCATCACAATGGTTAGATGGTGCGCTTGTAAATCCCACCTATGAGAAACTAATAGCAATGGCTATAGGCAGTGCAACCTCCCTTTGAAACATGAGATTATGATGAGTAAAAATCCTCATTATAGCTCCTGAGATCAAAAAGTTGAAGGGAACACTCCAATTTGCCCTCTAACTACAGGAAGTAATTGTTGAAATGAAAAGAAGGTAGGAGGGTAGGAAGCATGACTAGCTGTTTCGCAATAAAGAGCAAAGGCACTTTTTGTTCTGACATTAAAGTTGATTCATAATATTAAAACTCCCAACTGCCTCTACCTCATTTAAGCATATGCTTCCTACCTCTTTATCATTGACCTCATAAAACCAATAATAAATGGTCTACATCAAGGGCACAAAAATGGATGATGCATATGGGTCATACTGATTTGAGGGAAATAGGGATACAAAAGAATGGTACCATTTGATCTTTTTACAAATTTACCAATGTTTCAATCAGCATCATCTATGACTATCAACTATACAGTTCCATATTCAACAAGCATAAAGATTATCCTTGCCAACTTAAACTACCATACACAAGGCTTACAATTCCTGTTTTCACCTGCTGAGAGAAATAGTTATGATGCAAGAAAATACTTCCCTTCGGTCATTCACCAGCACTTGAGCCAAATGAAAAGTATGAAGCTATTATTACAGATAATTGTGCTGAGTTAATGAGTTGGCATTATTGTCTGAGCCAAAACTCAAAGAGTTAGCAAAGAGGGGGTGAAATATCAAGAAAATTAGTGTAAATTATACCTTATAAATGTGCACTATGCATATTTGATGAAATGACATGCATGGACAATTTTTGTTGCAACTAAGCTAAGTAGATGTGTCTCAGTGGACTCACTGATATCTACCTCAGTTTACTTCTATGTTCAAATTGACAAATCTTTCGCAAGGATTATTATCTTTGTTGGTAATACTCAGATCTAAGGAGCACTTACCTCCTGATAATGATAAATCTATCTGCAGGTGAAACTATTATAGTCTGGAGATTCTTTGAATTCTTAACAGAGGATCATGGACTAAAGATGCAGCATTATCATTGTGACAATGGTCAATTGTAGAAGTAGGCTTCAGACAGGCATATGGACCATCACTCTAACATCTAATTTTTTGCGGTTTTAACACCCACTTTCAGAAGCAATCAATGAGTACTCAATTCATGACCTACAGGAAAGTACTCTCAAACAATTATTTCATGCATAAAATCAATAGCCATCAGCTGTTCATTTAACTCTATTACAATATACTTTGTACAGTGCTACTGTTCTTCACAACAATGTACCCATGTTGGAAGATGGAACATCAAGGCTAAAGTTAAATTTTCATTTATAAATAAATTTTCATTTATGAATAAATTTTCATTAGACAATCATCTTTTGAATAGCCATCTTAAGAGCATACTAAGAATACACAAAAGTATCAACCTGTATAAGTTTTCACCCATTTGCAGCCAAATTACAGGATGAACTCATGGCAACATAAATATTTCACTTATATATTCATTTACTTTCGTATTGAAGAGGTCTAATATCAAATTTTTGAATCCCTGATGAAATTCTGCCCCTACTTCATTGTAAGCCTCTGTTTTTACATTTGCCTGGTTTAGTTACATTTGCTCCTCTGTGACAGCTATTCTGAATACTTGGAATTGAAGTTAGAGAGAGATTAACTTCCCAGGGTGTTTCAGATGGTAGAGGAGTTTTGGGGACCATTTGAGAGAGTTCCATTTTTCTACCAATGTTTCTTCCTTCCCTTTTCCTATAACTGTGAGTCTAGTACTTTGCTCATCAACTCTGTTTTCTCTGTGTTTGATTCTCTTTTAAGACTAATTTCAAGTTTGTCTGTCAAATTTTGTGCATCTCTATCAGTGTACATAGGTCCTCACCTTCTGGATTGTTCATCTTGTTTTCCATTACCTCTTATTTCATCAATATGTTTACACCTGAACCTTTAGTCTCTGACTCTCTCTAGTTGTAATGCTTCCTTTCGGCAGGCCCGGTTTTACTTGTCCTGGGCTAGTTTTCAGGGGATACTATTACCTTAATTGTTGCAATGAGGTGCGAGGACATCCTCTTGTGATCAGTGCAATCCTATTTTTTTATCTCATTCCTATATGATTTGATGACAGACGATATGATCTATCCAGTGTCCTCATGAATGAATAGTACAAAGTTTACAGTCCCCACTCTCTTCTCTCTCTATTTCCCCAACGTTGATTCAGTCTCATTCACTATTCGGAAGAATATCTAAGTTTACAATCATGCAATATTTTTATAGATGTGCAATAAAGTTAAGTGGCCACAATGCTAGACTTTGAGGTATCACCATCCCATACAGTCAACAAGAAGTATCTCTCATATGTCTATTAGAGTAATGGCAATAGTGTTTACAGTATGTTCCTAAACGTTTTTATGTTGTATAGCTCTTAACATGTGAGTTTGGAGTAGCATAATGGAAATGAACTTGCAGGAACTTCATTGAGTAATTAATTTTTGTGATATTTTTTTGTGAGATTTCAGGATTTTATCTAGAGTGGAACAATATGGGTAGCATACAAATGTCATGATATGAAAATCTCTATTCAGTTATGTGTTGAGATTTTAGGATCTATTCTACAGTGTACATCCTGGGTAGAGTACTTAGATGTGAGGCTCATTTGGAGTCCCAATCAAGACAGACTGTCAACATAGAGTGCTTGTGTTGTGGTTTCAGATTTGAAATCATATTCCAGGATTGGATAAAATAATAAATAGATTACTTAAGTTGCAATTTTAAAATCTCTGTTGAGCTCTAAAATGATAAAACTGGATATAATACTTTATTCTAAGAAAATTTGCATATGTTCATTATGTTGATATCAAATCTTGCTGCAAATTTTCAATCATTGCAATATCTTAGAATCTGAAGATTACAATTTCTGAATCAAATGGTTGTGAATTTAGATAAAGCAGTGTAGAAAGTTGAAAGTAGGGGAGGGGCAGACTGTGGTCAGCTGGCCTGGTCAAGGTTGTTAGTTTGATTGTGGTTATCTACAACTACTAAAGGTGATGATCAGAACTGGCCAACACCAATGTCCTGGTCATCATCTGATAACATATTGCTGGTAACTATCTGTGTGTGTGTGTGTGTGTGTGTGTCCCATCTAAGCTCCTCTGTACAACTCCTGT
>JALLAW010000630.1:0-12018 GCA_036939535.1 Cyclotella kingstonii | reverse complement strand
ACTTTTCCAATGAAGCATCTCACCATTTCACCACCTGCCTCTCCAACAATGAGTCCAACTGTTTCTCCAACTTCTTTTACAATAAAGCGTCTCACCATTTCACCATTTGCCAATCCAACAAAGGGTCTCACAAGTCCCATCGCCTAACTCATAGCTTTTCCAACAAAGAGCCTACAGTTTCATCCATATATTCTCTAACAAAGTGCTCCTAGCCTCACCATTTACTTGTCCAGTAAAAAGCTTCATCAAAGAGGTACCTTCGGATGAGTTGGGACCATCATTGATGAGCTCATCAACATAATTCATCAAACTAAACGAGTTATGGCAAGATCTGCAGTTGGCATGTTGGTAAGCTCAGTAATTGCAAAATAGCCAGCAATGGCGATCTTCGCATGCTTAATATAATGGAAAATTCTATCATCATTATCTCCTTGTTCACTATTGAACAGTAGTGTATCCATAAATGGGTCACCTGCTGACATAAATTGAAGGAAGATGTTTTGGACTATTTAATTTGCTAGGTAAACATGAGTTATTTTACTTAGTACAGTATACCCCATCGGACCAGTACTTTATTAGTTTTGTGTTTGGAATGAGGTGGATACCCCTTTTTTCATCCTACCTCAGATCCTGCCCCGGAGGTAGGATCCTACCTCTGTCTAGAACGGCCCTTACCTCGAGATCCTACTTTTATCCTACTTTTTCGGTCGGATCCGATCAAAAAAATCTGTCTCTAGAGAACAGCCCTAAGAATTCTATTCAGGGGATGTCGTTTTTTTGTGTCGGCAACATGTGTAAAACCTGGCCTTCCATTCCACCTAGTAATAGTGTATAGTACCTAGTACGGCACCTAGTAATAGATATTACTCAGCTCCATGTCCATGCCGCGGAAGACCATGTGGACTCGACGTCTGCCACTGCCACCAGTGTTCGTAGTGTTCGTGGTGTTGTCATTGTTGACCGCAGTGTCATTGGCGGATCTTGTGGGAGAGTGCACGCAGGAATCAACAGAGGCGGAGTGTCAAGCAGCGCCGCCGCAGTTTCGTCCACAAGAAGTGATTCACCATGACGAATACGAAGAGGACTGTGACCAAGATGACTGTACTGACGATGCTGACGACCATGACGATGAGGATTGTTCGGACTGTGAGGATGACAATGACGATGAGGTCCTGCCAAAGAGAGAAACGGCAGCAGAAACAGTCGAGACAGATTGTTACGATGATCACGAGGAGTGCAAGACCTGGGCGGCAATGGGAGAATGTGCCTTTAATCCTGACTTTATGACCACAGAGTGTCGAAGATCCTGTGTGGTCTGCTTCGAGGATACGTGAGTATCATTGTATCACACTATGATGCAACGTCCAAACACACTATTCGACACACTAACTCACTCAATTTCTCTTACTCTCCAGAGATCAATTCGGATTGCATCAGACACTGCCCAACGAAGATTTTGACAAATATACCGTACCAACGCAACAAATCATTGACTCTTCCATTCTATACATGAAGAAACTGTGGTACACACAATCCACTGACAACCATTATAATAATGGCCAATATGGCCAATATGATCGTTTTAACTACAAGTGTCGCAACATGGAGGAAGAATGCTCTCTATGGGCAGCCATGGGTGAATGCCAAGAAAATCCAGATTACATGCAAATCAATTGTGCTCCGGCTTGTCAAACGTGTGAGTTGCTCGATACTCAAAACAAGTGCCCCATTAAGGAAGGAAATGACTTGATCTATGGCCCAGGAGATTTGAATGCCATGATGGAGCGAATCGTTGATGGTCGTGCCAGCAACATTACCAGCACTAGTAGACAAGCCATGACGGATCAAGAGGAGCAACAATTTTCAGAAATGATTCGGCAGTATCATCCACAGGTATTGTCCCGACCCAAGCGACGAGCCGATGGAACACTCGTTCAGGGTGACTTTCTCGATGGACCTTGGGTAGTCACTTTCGAGAACTTTGTCTCTGCTGTGGAAGCTGAGGCCTTAATTGCCGCAGGTGCCTCAAAAGGATATGACCGAAGTGCAGATGTGGGCATCGTCAACCCCGATGGATCACATGAGTCCAATGTGAATGAAGATCGTACCTCTGTCAATGCTTGGTGTGACGTGGAGTTGTGCAACAGCGATCCTATCATTGGGCCAGTTGTGGAGAGAATCAGCAATCTTACGCAAACGAGTCCGGATCATTCTGAATTTTTGCAGTTGCTGAAATATGAGCCGGGCCAATTTTATAAAAAACATCATGATTATATTGAATATCAAGCAGGTATGCCGTGCGGAGTTCGGATGCTAACCTTGTTTTTGTATCTGAATGATGTCGAGGAGGGTGGTGAGACACATTTTCCATTGTTGGGTATCTCTGTTGAGCCGAAAAGGGGTAAGGCTGTTTTGTGGCCGAGTGTGTTGGATGAGGATCCAGAGAAGAAGGATTTCCGGACCGACCATGAAGCGCTGCCAGTATTGAAAGGAGTCAAATATGGTATATACTGATCCGTTCTCGAAATAATATATTTCATGATTCGGTTGAAACATGTTTGACTCATATCCTCTTCGATTTTTCGATTGTCTTAGGTGCCAATGCTTGGATCCATACACGAAACTACACAGAAGCCGAGGAAGATGGCTGCACGTAATTATATGGTTGTCAATGAAAATAGTAATCTGTATCTTATATGGTGGTTTCTCTCTCGTTTTGGTATTTTATGCTACCTATAAGATACTGCAGAACTTTTTGTGAGACAGTTACATTTGGACAATGTTCTTGAGGATAGATATGTTCACTGTACAAAGTTTACGTAAATTATCAAATGTGATGAGAATAAATGAAGTAGAATGATAGTCATGGTTCTTTCATGTTTCAACTTTATGAAATCATACTCTTCCCTATTCGCTTTCATGGTAAAGAGTGAAAGGTCTTGTAGTAGATGCTTCTACTCCTGCCATAAGTAGCAACCACAATAAAAATATAATTTGACACCAAGACTTTCTACCTCATTGCCTGATTGAAACCAGAGGAATCTTTATCGTAATATACTCTCTATTCAGCATCCTGCCTAACATTGATGCAAGCAGCATATGGACCGGAATGTGTCTGCTGCAATCTAAACAACTTATCTCGTTTTCTTAACTGAGAGGAGAACAGATACCAGTAGCATTCAAAAGAGGTGGAGTGCTATTGAGAATGTTTTTACAGCTTCTCAGTAGTACATTTATACTATACTTGTTGGAAAATTTGAAAAAAATCCATCGCTGACCTAATCTTTCTAAAGGAGCAAGCTTTGAATGATTTTTTTGCGCATTCGTCCAAAGCGACATATATATTATGTGCTTCCAGGAGGGAGAAGTGAACTCCCAGAGTCATTCCAATTTTGATTCAACTCAACAGGCAACAGCGTCCCACACCGAAGTGTGTCATTGAGATGTGGTTTACTCAGCCTTGCCCATTCGACTTTCGTACCAATCACTGTCCCCTTTGTTTGCATTGAGGGAATTAAAGGAATGAGAACTCAAGGAGGAAGTGGAGAGGTTCAAGGTAGACCTAGCAGTGCTCCTTCTCAAATAAAGAAGGAGACACGTACATGGCTAAATCGAAGACAGCGGCAGCAGTCTATTTGGCGCGGGCAAGAGATAATACTACCCAATATTCATGAAGAGCCTACTGTCAAGAAAACAAGAATGACGAAAAGAGACACCGAGAAAAAGGAAGTCACGAGTTACCTCACCAGGTAGAAAAGAAATATTGTTTTCGAATTATCGAAATGATGCTAGTTCTGACTTTCATCCACGTTTGTGGTCTGTATACCTGCAGAGAAATATATCCAGTTGTTCGTAAAGCATTTACTTTGTTATTGAATGAAAACTCCTCGAGTGTGGATGCTGGAAGGTCATTTGAAAGAACCATTTCTAACATGAGCATCCTTCAGACGGATACTTCCAAAACCGGTGGGAAAGAGAATGAGAATGAAACACTTGCAAAGATAACCGCTTCTCATTACTCTATCTTAATGAAGCCTCTGTACCTAGACTTTATGCAGACAGCCTTGGTGGTGCGGCCTTCAAATTTGGCGGATTTTTTCGCGTCGATCATGAGCAAGTCTCGGTCAAGACCACCGAGTTCTTCTCTTGTCCATGTTTGTTCGATCCAGCCTGCAAAGTCGCATGCGCTACTTCGACCAACTGGAATTTCCCTAGCTACAGCTATGGAATTAAAGCACGTCAAAATTCTCGTTATTGGATTGGATGGAGCTGGAAAATCGACTTTGATTGCTACGTTGAAAGGTAATTTGAATCCGAATTGTAAACCAAGGTTAGATGAGTGGATGCATTTTGACTACGAGTGATTTAGTATTTTCCTGTAGACTTATACCCCATCCTCTCTTGCGTAGCCTTGGTTTTTGTCCGACGTCGATGATGTATGAGAGCAATACAAAGATAACATTTTATGATGTCGGTGGATCAAAGCAAATCAGAGGGATATGGAGCAACTACTATCATGATGTTCATGGAGTGATATTTGTGTTAGATTGTTCTTGTTCAAGGGAAAGATATTTATTGTCTGTACAAGTTGCAAAAGATGAGCTGAGACATCATTGTCTGAGTAAGAAGCCTTTGTTAGTGTTTTGCAACAAGATAGAAGAGACAAAATCTTTTGATCGATCAATAGAGAGCATTATGCGAGATATGAATCTGACGATTGAAGATGATTTTTTCGCAAAAATTCAAGAGGTCAGCCTTCGTCCACTGAAAGCTAATTATGGTGGAAAATTGGATCCCGCAGTTGATGATGGCTTAAAATGGCTCATCACTGCGATTTTTGAGAATTGGATCGTCCTTGAAGAGAGAGTAATAAAAGACACAATCGAATATGAAGTGAAGCAGCGTGCTATAGAGGTAAAACAAATCATATTCTTGGAGTTTAAATACATTAGTCTTTTCTTCTCTCAACGAAACTCACCTCAAACGAACAATAAAATCAGGTTGAGAAAGAAAGACGTCTTTTTAAGAAAAGCTTATGTAAGGCATTTAGTTTATACGGAGAAGAGATATCTGATACTCTCACGGAAGAAGTTGGAACAGCGTTCCTCGCTCAAGAGATAGGTCTTGGGAAACCATCCGATCTCCCGCCAATTGTAAAAGAAGTGGCTCAATTAGTAGGAAACCAGAAGCTCGCGTTGAAGATAATTGCAAAGATGGCAGCAGCGCCATCAGACTTAAAAAAGAAGCAACACAAGACGTGGGAAGATATTCTTTCATATGTTGTACAGGTTCGTTCAGAGCTTGGTCTACCATAGGCTATCGGAATTAAAAGGCTTTGCAGCTCATACTAGTGGACTATAAGCTTCATGCTAAAGGCTTTATTGAAAGAAAATCTTTTGATAGGTAACGCTATCCTGTAAAAGATGCAGGTTGAATTCGAATACTTTCATTTCATTACAGCAATATCAGTACGATTAATCAATTCATCTTTGTAAAGTAATTTTGTCTATCCTTGTCTTCATCACTTTCAACATCCCAGTAGCGCTCAGCGCCAATGCTACCGAATTTCTCGCGGAAAATTTTTCTCCCTCGACGCAATAACTCTCTCCTAACCAAGGGTATAAGTGGGTCTGTGAGAAGAACATGAAAAAATCGAAAGAAAAATGGAGCGACGGCAAGAAAGATAAAAAAAATGACCCAGTAGAGTGGCTTTTTAAATCTATCAGGGTAGTATTCTGTCCCAGATTTCCGTGTTCTCTGTTCATAACGGCGGCTGGTTTTTGCTTCACATTCTACCAAAGTCAAATAGGAGGCCATAAAGACAAAAGCGACAAGGCTACACCAGAGTAACTTTCTATTGAAGGTCAATAATCGTGTCTTCATTGCTACAGAGACAAAAACTTTTCATTACAATTATTTTTATTTTAGTTTTAGTTTTAAAATAATGCACTACATCAGTGTAAATCTATCATTCTTACCTTAAGATGGAATGTGATCAATAACCATTACAAACATTAAAACAATAACAAAGCATGGTAACAGATGTAGAATGAGGTTCAAGATAAAATTGAACAGAATTAAAATCAAACACAAAACTACTAATTTGATACAAGTAATTTTACACTTTCAAAAATGTATTCAAAATTGAAAACAGAGTCTTCAATGGCATGACACAAGCAAACTCGGAGGGGTGATGGTTAACAAAATCCAAGCATGGAGGGTTATTGTCATTAGTAACAGAACTCACAAAGCAATTTGTTAGCTGATTGATCATTTAATGTTCAATCATCCAAATCCTAGATGAAAAATTACTTGAGTGAACTTGAAGGGATAATGATTTGCTCCATTCCATTATGGAGGCTTCTTATCTACTGAAGATGATGAAGACTAATCTTGTTTTATTAAATGCATGAATTTCAGTGATCTTTCTTCTAAATGTGGCAAAATCATCATAATATACCACTGGATTTTCTTAACAAGATGATTTGAACAGATGCTCAATCATAATTTTTGGACAAATATTCATCGAGTTTTATGGATAAATAACCACCTTAAATAAGCTAGTGGTATTCGTTTTTTACTCCAAGTTTGTTAATGTTCAAAGCATTGTTCTTTCTTTGTGTCTCTTACAGAACATATAGTTAGTAGTGGGCAGACTAATATTGATAAAGATAGGAATTTTCAAATATAACCTTTTTGAATTCACCAATTTAGGTTCTCATGGTCAATTCTACAGAATTGCCAAAGTTGGCCCAATGAGATGTCATTGTGAGTATGCCAGAATTACTACCCCCAAAAATTCAGGCATATCCAATAATTCATATCTTATGTATCATATGAAATACACACAAATATATTGATACCTGTGCCTCATGTGCCTCCTGTGTCTCCCTTTACTGTCTCTCCCTCTTCCCCCACCCTCACCTAATGTTCCATTTCCACCACCATGTAATACCTCATCTCACCAGCACCAACTGCTGGAAAAAAGAAATACTTCATCACAGCTGATGACAACCACAATCATGTGCTACATCATCTTCTGTTGTTGCATAATGGTGAGTCGATGTTGAGGGGGCAATGATAAAGGTGAGTGAGATAAGATGTCCTGTTTACACTATTTCTCCAATTGAGAAATGGGCCCTTGAGTGTGATGACAATGGTAATGTAATGAATATTTGTTTGAAAAAACACCATTGTGGTAATAAAAAAATATATTGGCCATGAAATTTTGAAAAAGATACCTTAAGAAGAAAGGCACTCTGACCTTGCTGTTGCCTGAGCTCTGGGAGTGTTGTTGCTGTTGTTCATCATGAACTGAAGGAGAAGAATGTCTCACCTGTACCAATAGGATAATGCCCAAGCACACATTCTTCCAGAGGACCCACTTTGGGTGACAGCTGTAAAAGAGATGGGGAGAGACGTTGTGCTGGTTTATCAACCAGCACAATCCCTAGATCTGAATGTACTTGATCAGGGCTTTTTCAACTCCATCCAAATGTTGAACTACAAGACCAAGACTTGCATGTAACAACAGTTGATTGATGAGTCAACGGATTGGATTGGAAGGTGGGGTCTCATCCAAGATGGCTGGGATTTCCCCTATCAGTGGAGCCTGTAGGTTATTCCTCCATAACCTAACGCATAAAAAAAATTTGCATCTTTGAAAAAACATGCAAATTGAAAAAACAAGGTTAGTGTAGTATAGCAATAGTTCTAATGTATACTCTACTATTCTTGTTTTTCTTTGCAGATTTGGGGTTTTCAAAGTTTTTTACTTGCAGTGTATAAGAACTCATCCCCAAATCAATAATTTGATAGAGATTCCATTTCGAAATCAAGGAATGAATAGAAACCCCATCCTCAAAGCAATACATGAAATGATAGCCACCAGTAACAAGAAAATAAATGAAACTCCACTGAAAGAGACATCTTAAGCTCCAAAGTCTTCTCCTTAACTTCTGGTCTCAATGTCAAAATTTCAGAATATCTTCCTTCCTTTTTCAGCATACTCTTGTTTATATGATGAATTTTGTAGTTATTTCTATTATGATGATGTGCTCGATTACTAGCTGTAAGGTTCTAGCAATGTTTGATAACAAATCACTGGGTAATTCATTAAATGCATTTCCCACTGCCTTCACTAACTCAGGGTACCTCTTGGTTGGCGTATTTTGTTGCAGGCTCTGAGTAGAGTAGAAAAAGCCTGGGTCAAGGATGTTCCGATCTGGTGACTGGGCTGGTTGGTTCATCAGAACCACCTCTTGACCCAGGTCAGCAACTACTTGATTGAATGGAATGTTGTTGTGCAGGATCTGAGCACCTGTATAAACAATTCATGCCTCCCAACTGAATGTGACAGTCCATACGCATATAAAACAGACAACTATGGTCTACCACACCTATTATTCTAAGTTAGGTAGTGGTAATTTACTAAGATAACATAATATGAAATCGTGGCATGTGAACTCATTTTTTTTTTCAAAAAAATGACAAATTAATTTTTCTCTTTCCTTATGAATACATATTTATTTATGGTATTGAACTACATACAATAATTCTTGTTTAACATCACAATAGGCACAAAAATACACGAGACGTACATACTGCTACTGCCAGTACATGGTTCCTACTGCAGCTGTCAGCATCAGCATCACCCCTCACAGATGTCTTGAATACTTCCCGTTCCAAGCGTGACAATGTCTCCCTCAGTTGTTCTCTTTCTCATGGTGTCACTCTCTCGGCTATGGTCGTCGTTGGCTGCGTCGGCCGCTGCGTCATGTTCTCATCGCGTTGTGTCCACTGTTACTAATCCTCGACCACACTCCCAATCATTGTCGTCATCCATCCAACCAGCCGTCCGTCGAAGTTATCGATCGCCATTGTCATCCGCTCTACGGAATTCTCGAGAGGAACAGGTCCAATTGCAAGTGCCTCCACACGAACCTACTCTAGAAGAGCTCCAGTCCCAGCTGCCTCCTCTTGCCCGGATACTCTCCAATACCATCGAGCTCACTATCGTCACTCTTGGATCCTACATCTCTGGAGGCATCTTGGGATATCTCTTCACTGGAATCATCAACTTGCCCTCCACTCTCTTTTTCAACACTGGCTCACCGGCTTTCCTGACACGACTGTCCCAGCTCCACCAAAAGTCATGGTCCAAGGGACGCAACTGGGGAATGTTGAGTGGTGCCTTTTCGGGATGTCAGAACTTTGTTCGCATGCTTCGAGGAACAGATGATCAAGAGGATGGATGGAATGCTGTTTGGGGAAGTGCGTTGACAGGGGCATTTCTCAATCGAGCAGGTGAGTCTCCATGCTTGCGAGTAGTGACAGTGGTTTCAGCAGTCACTGGGACGCGCACCTGCTGTACTGGATTGGCAGAATGTATTTGGAAATATAGTAGGGAAACATCTGGGATCAGGAACACATACCCATCCCTTTGTGTCATGTACCTACACATTGCTATTCCTCATTCCTTCTATTTTTTCTTTCTCATTCCAGGTGGAACAAGAGCCATGATACAGGGAGCAGCATCCTATGCTGGGTTTACTTACTTTTTAAACAAGATATTTTCACCACCCAATCCATCTCACAATCAGCAGGGGTTACTGTACACAGATATCCCCATTGATGACTAGAAAGAGAAAGAAATACCAGGTTCTTTCAAACAACAACAACAACAACCACCACACCAACAACAACAACAACCACAACAACCACAACAACAACAACCACAACAACCACAACAACAACAACAAAACAGTAGAGATTACTCTTTAGAATCAAAGGACATTGTCTGGAGAAAGAGGTTCCTTACTCTCATCACTGCACTGTATAGGATACTCAATAATCTAAAATTGACCACTGATTTTTTTAGTTGTACAACATAAACTTTTTTGTACAGTATATAGTTGTGAGAGAGGCTACAGTTTGTAGAAAGGAACAAGATTATAATTGCATGGGCCTTCAGTATAGTACCATACTATACCGTACCATACCATACCATACCGTACCATGCCATACCGTACCATACCATACCATAACGTACCGTACCATTATCATGCCATACCGTACCATACCATACCGTACCATACCATAGCATATTCTAGTCCGATCGACGAGTCGATTGGTGATGCGTTCGGTAGGATCCAATGATGATCATTCCCACTCGAGTCATCGTCATCCTGATCGCCCTGGTCCTTCAGGAATCGCCATCAGTTTCACTCACTTATAAAAGTCTCTCTCAATTGTCGTTAATTACTGGCATGCGTCAAACGACCACTATCGCCACATTTCAGGCAGCTCGATCTCCTCTTGCTGCCGAACTGGACACTTGGGCAACCTCCAATAATTTCGGCAGCATCCAACAAATTTCCCCCTCTGGCTCTTCTTCATGGGCATCCTTTCACAAAGTCTCAGTCACAAATCCTCCAACAGATGGCCAAAATCGTACTGTATCATTCTTTGTCAAGAGCTCGTCACGAAGTTTACGAGAAATGTTCTACGGAGAAGCAATTGGCCTTCAAGCCATGTACGCCTGCTCCACACACACTCACAATGATTCCCACGACAAAGATGTACTACGCATCCCAAAAGTGTACCACTATGCCGACTTTTCAGGAGAAAACAAGGGGTCATTTCTAATCATGGAGTATTTGAATCTTGCGGGAAGGTCGGACGATCGAGCGTTGGGAAGAGCTATGGCACGAATGCATTTGGCTCCACCAGTAAAAGACACCGGTAATCCGAATCAATCCTTTGGATTCCCAGTGGATAATACTATTGGAGGAACACCCCAGCCGAATCGATGGACCAAGCCCAACAGTGGAACACAAGAGTGGATAGAATTTTTTAGAGACTATCGAATGGGACATCAATTGAATCATGCTGGGGATTCTTACTGTACCAATCTATGGAACAATGACATTGTGCCACGATTGCACCTACTATTTGAGGGTTTGTATGGAGAGAAAGAAATCAAACCAAGTTTGTTGCATGGGGATTTGTGGAGTGGAAATATTGGAAGTGCGGATGGAAAACCTACTGTGTTTGACCCTGCAGTTTATTGGGGCCATCATGAGGCGGAATGGGGGGTGAGTCTACTATTGCTTCCATTTGAAATTTAGGTGGGCAGTCATTGTTTTCAATCTCTTCTCCAGGCTGTTGTTAGGTCAATGTCATTGATGTCATGTTCAGTGTATTGTACTCTATCTCTACTATTTTTTCTCTTGGAAATGCATGTATTACTTTGTCATGGAATCATTTAGTGGAACTAGCAGACCTGCTCATCACCCTATTGTAGCAGGAGATTTATTTATTTTATCTTGGAAACAAATTGGATAATTATTGTATGTGTCTATTGTAGCATGAGTTTTGCTCACTTTTTGTTATTCACATGTAGATGTCTTGGTGTGCTGGATTTGGCTATCAATTCTGGGAAGGTTATAGATCCCTACTACCAGAAGAGGAAGGATTTCAAGAACGCAAACCATTATATGATGCCTACCATCAGTTGAATCATTACAATCTATTTGGAGGTAGCTATCTTGGATCTGCTAGATCTGATTTAGAAAATTTGAAGAGAAGTTTAATTGCCAAAGAGAGTAAATTGGGATAGTAAGAATACCCAATGTAACAAGTAGGAGGTGCAAAATTGTCCAATTTTATACTTGTTTAGTAATGATTGAACCACCCATGTCTCTAATGTGGATACTGATGCTATGAGTGATACTTTTGAACCATAAAGTCCTCATGATCAGGAAAGGACAATCCATAGCACAAGGTAAAGCACATCCTTGGTATAGTATGGTACCATACCATACCATATTATCATTAGTCTTGGCTTTTTTTATTAATCAAAGTGTGTTAATTTTTCCTTGCAAAGTAAGTATCAAAGTTGAACAAATGCCCCTCTCAAGAGTGATGAACAGAGAGAGGTTGAATAAAAGATGGTATGTCATTCAGTATTTGGTAGAATAGTGTTATCGGCAGGGTTCATTTTTGTGGTCCATAATA
>JALLAW010000629.1:0-11993 GCA_036939535.1 Cyclotella kingstonii | reverse complement strand
CGTGCGTCGCGTCGGTCAAAATGCCTGGTAGATTCACTCTATTGTTGACGAAGGTATGGCATGTCATAAAGTGTCAATATTTACCTCCTATACCTACATAGAGAGGAGTTCTTTCTCTGTCTCTTGTGAGAGTGATATACTCAATGCGAACGCCAATAACAACCTTCGTCATCACTACAGCCCGACACAATGTTGATCCTCTTCCGTCTCGTTCTGCTAGTCTCCTATTCCATACTAATAGCTAGCCCCATAAATGCAATCGGGGGATTTCAATCAGTATTAGCCTTGTTCGATCGTTGGAATGCGGAGCGTAGTCGTTCGCAAAATACCATCAAAGAACAATTAGTTGCTGTGCCACAATCGGAGTCTGTGTCTCCTGTGTCAAAGGAAGAAGAGAGCCATGTGGAACTAGAGAGCCAGATGAAAAGTGACACAGTGGTGAGCAACACCAGACAGAGTGATGAGGGCAGAGCACACCTGACCTCTATCAAAACAGCATCTTTGATCCTTAGTCATCCATCTATTACAAGATTTAATCCTCATGGCAGCAACGATCTCAAGTCAGGTGAGGGTAAGGATGATGATTAGGCAACGATTTATTTTGCAATTAAGTCAACATTTAAATAAAATCTGAAACTAGTTGCTGACCATCTAATAAAAGAGATTGATCGATAGAACAAACATGGATGCGCGGACATCAGGAAAATACATTCCAGACATTGGGACCAAATATTGATTGCAATTTCAGGAATGAATACGTTTGAGCCGAGTTGTGCTGTTATACAAAAAGTAGATGGTGTTTCTTTGATAGAAATTCTTCTGAAATGAAGAATCACTTACTGATGGGGAAACTAATGCTCGATTTGTCAAACCCTGTAAAAGATTAAGTAGACACTCAATTTTCTTAAATGATTGGTTTTGAATATTAGCTCATTTTTTATGGATGTTCAGACACTGATTGTGTAACATTTATCTTTTACTTATCCAAAGAAAGGGTTCTCCTCTGTGCCAACTTAAGTGACGATGAAGATCTATTAGCGATTGAATTTGTATCTAACTACAGATGGATGCTGATGAATAATATGTCGTTATGGGCCCCGATATTAATGCTGTTGTACATAGTATCAGAATTCTAAACCTGCCACGGGAGGATTACATGCAAAACAAATCCACTCTTTCAAACTCTCCGCAGTTTTTGAATCGAAACCCACGCATTTTTCAGCAACATTGTACCAGGCGTAACAGCTTTCACACTGGATCCAAAATACTTTGATGGGATGCGGATGAGTTTCGCCGCACACGCATCCAAGCCAGGGGTTCTCATCAGAAGCGTTTGATGATAATTCATTGTTGATTATATCTTGATTGCCATTCTGCATGCTGTCATCCGAATTTAAGAGTGTCTTAAATTGAATTTTATCATCTTCACTACTGGAATCCTCTAGCTCCTCGAGTTGTCGCCTATATTTACTTACAGCATCAGAGACGCATGCTGGAGACATCATGTTTGTTTCGAATGGGTTGCCATTTTTAGATTTAGTGACGGAGGACTGGTTGTTACTCTTCATTCGGTCATAACACTGCTTATTCACAATCTCAGTTTCACATAAATTAAGAGTATTGTTTTCCTTTGATTCAAACGAGCTGTTTTTGCTTCTACTTTGCTGTGTGACTTTGTGAGGCTCTTCAATGTTTACTGTCTTACCTTCACTTATCAATTTGTCACTCTTATCCTTCTTCCTTTGTGAGTCCCAAGATCTTTTTATACACAACTTTTTATCTATATTGCTACAAGAGTTTCGAGCGGGAGTTTTCGATTCATCTATACCATGTTTTTTATTCAGATTATTTGAGACAGGAAATTTTTCCTCGCGAATCTTTTCAGACAAGGTATTCCATGATTGATGATGCATGGCATGGCGCTCATTTTTGAGCGTCGAATCAACACTCTGGCTACTGTGACCTGAATGCTTCCCATTAGACTTATCGTATGAAGCAACATCTTCCATCGGCTTATTTCCTCGATGATCCACTCCAAAAGAAACTCTTTTTTTCACAGTTGTTCCTGTTCCAGCACCAATATCGACCCATTCCATGTCCAAGTCATTAAGAGTAAAATCCTTGCCACCAACATCGATTGAGTCCTGAAGTTTATCGTATCTAGCGACTACAAGAATCATTTCTGGACCACAAATATCCAACTCTATCTGAAATTCTATTTCGGTCATGCCACCAACACTTTTACCATTGATACAGACTATCATATCATGTATGCAGAGGCTGGATGACATTTTTTCATCAGTCCATCCTGAAACATCTTCCTGTTTTCATTTCAATCAATAAATAACATTAAGAGAGGTGGAAATGAAGACATTTCAAAAGGAATCATTCTAGCATTATTTCAGCAAAAACTTACTGCACTTTCCGCTGGAGATAACGGCTCAATGCTATCTACCAAGCACGCCCCACCAAACTCATGATTTCTCACAGTGAAACCCCACGGAATCAATGCCATCCTATCTCTCAGTAAACGAAGAACACTGTATCCACCTCTAGCGGGGGATCTATGCGTTGTATGGTAAGGTGAGTACTCCTTCAAAGTATTGATTGCAAATCGTTTTGGCATCCCTCCGTCCAGTCCTTGATGAAAAACAGAAAGTAAGTCGTTGGGCGTTTCAGATTGAAAGGGAGATATGACGACAAAGTCACCGTCCTCGTAACCCAGCTTCCCCCATGGGTTTGAACATGGGAACCATTTTGAGCCATTAGGAGTAGGGATTTCCTCATCCACCACCCCTTTTGAAGTGAAATCAGCAATAAAGGATGCTAAATATTCTGGTGGTTGTGGAGTGGCTACAACTGGAGATGGTGTTACTGTGCTTATGATGGCTTGAGCCTTCAATCTCTCCTTCGACACATCGTTAATATTTCGTGACTTTACAGGAGGGGTTTGGTCAGGGCCATTTTTGTGCGTTGAAGAAATGCAGGAAAGTTTTGCCTGAGACTCATTATTCATCTGAATAAGCCTCAGAGGGCAAAACATATCATGGACACCATGTAAGTCTTTTTTTTCCGTTTGCCATTCTAATGTGCACTTTTTACAACCTGCTTTTGCACCTTGAATAAGTGTAGCCTCGCTTGAAAACGTACTTGATACAGTGGAAGAAGATTTTGTCTGATATTGTTCCTGACCTCGCTTATCTCTACAGTCTAACAGAAAAATAGGTTTAGCTTTGACAGCACCGTTAATTGAAGTTCCATTGTCAACTTCAAGTGTCTCCTGGTTTCGAATACCATCATGGGGAGTATCCTTCTTTCTACCATTGTTACTTTCATTCTTGCAGCTCTTCTTTTGATTTTCCCTGGAATGTGTGTATGAGATTGTTCTCGAGCTAGTGCCAGTAGTAGAATTATCACTATGGATAGTCGATGAAAGTTTCCTCTTGCCACACGTTTTAGTTTGCTGAGTCTTTTTGGCAGACGTATTGAGCAGGCCCAACTGGGCCAAGCGGGCCTCATTTCTTTCAATATTACGAAGTCGAAGAAGTTCGTAGTCTGAGAGTGTATTACTCTCTTTTGAATCGCAGCCATTGTCATGAAGTTTCATTGACCGTTTCGTTCTGTCATCCTTTGATAGTAAAAATGTTTCATCTTTTTCATTCTTTCCTTTATCAACATGAGGATGACTTTTCTCGAAGTGAAACGAACTGTTATCGCGACTGATCTCTTGGTGCTGTTTTCCTTCATCCAAAAGGGACGATTCTTTGTTAACCTGCTTATCTTTCAATGGAGAGATATAGTCAGTATGCAATGATAAGAAAGCTTCATCGACACCTCTTTCTCGTCGTAATTCAAGCACATACGACACATCATACGTTGGAGGAGAATATTCTTCATCTTCTCCAACCACGTCTGAGTGGACTTTCATCACTCGAGCCACTCCACCAGGTTTATTCGTCCCAGGCCATGTCCGTGGCTGTACGTAAACAATGGTTCCAACATTAAATTTGGGGTGAATATCTCGTTTCTCTTCAACGTTTGAATTTACACGAGGCTGTGATTGAGAACACGCTTTAGATGGCGACTCCTCCTTCCTCAGTGAGATACAACGAGTCATGGCGTCGTTCGATTTTCGCTTCCCATTATTATTGATGACTCTTTTCCGAGGACACATGGAGTCATGGGCTTTTTTGGAATTTTTCTTCCCGGTGCTGAGCTCTAATTGACATTTCCTACACCCCGACTTAGCAGCATCCTCGATGGGAATAAGATGATTAAATTGTCCGGTGCAACTGCGTAGGTTACTTTTACCATGTGCATTCTCTTTGGTGATAATGTCTTGACTCTTTTGGTGAATGTCATGCTTCGTTCTACTATCGTCTCCACCTTTCCATTTATTTCTACGTTCACACCTCAGATCATGTTCCAAGTGCTTATTGGGTCTTCCATTGTCCCATTGATGCTGACACGCCTTACATCCAATCAAATTTCCGTCTACGAGAAGATTCAATATTTCATAGGAACCGGAATTATAAAAATCGTTGTGTTTGGGACACAACCCATGATGAGGCAACTGTGTGCCATTTTTGAGTTGTTCCACAGAGTTTCTATTGCTCTTTTGACACGAATGACAAAATGGCACAAAGAGCCTTGTGGCAATGGGGCGATGACGATAATTTTGAGCAAAGGAGGAAGAATTATTTGTGGACATGAAGTAATTTTTGAGCTCATGGATGCAAGGATGAATTTTGAGATGGTTTTGGATTGTCGTTGGTACCTGTGGGATATTTGTTATGTTTTGTGCAGGGAAATCACTTTGTTGTGACATCTCTTGGTGTCGCTGTTGTTGTGGGAGTTGTGGATATTGTATGTGTGATTGCATCAGCTGATTCGCTTTATTGGCTGGTAATTGTTCAAAATCGACAAAATCCTTTTGGATCTGATTCTCAGCTGCCAGTTTTAGTACCTTTGACGTTTGTTTCTCAGCCGCTGCATGCAACAAATGAACAGATAATTCTGCACCTCCTTCCTGAGAACCGAAATTGGCCAATCGATCAAGAGTTAGTGTAGCGGGTGAGAGTGGTGAGGGACTTTGTGTCAGTTGCTGTTGGTGCTTGGTCGCTGAAAATTGCTTTTTCGGAGAATCCTTCGAATAATCCTGACTGCAGGATACGACAGACATGACAGGATGGCTACCATCTCCCACTGCAGAATTAGTATCGCTGTGCCTTGCACTTTTGACGCTGTTGTCCGCAAGCAAATCTACTGAAAAATCATCATTCTCTTGTATATGTTTTTCTTCACTTAGTTGAGTATTGTTGTAGTCACCTCCCAAGGTTGTGACAGAGTCATCATCACCATAATTATAATGAGAAAATTTCTTTGCAGAATGGCTGCCATGATAATCATGATTGTCGCCATTGCCTGGACTGTTCATGTCGCTGTCATCGGCACCGTCATTGTTTCTATTGTTTTTGCAATTAGCCGAGTGAGTCTGTTTCATTTTGAACGGAGTTGACAAGGAAAAAATCCCAAAATGGTCATTCTCGTTTTCGTGGCTATTAGGAAGTTTCTGTCTTCGTCCATGTCGATGATTTCGATGATGAAGCTCGTTGCCTCGAACTCGAGGCATTGTCATTGGTTAACGAACTCTGAGGAGTATTTTTTAGGCTCCAATAACAAAGGAGTCCGTCCGTTCGAATTCGTCATTGATGAGTCTAATATCTTGCCTAGAGTGTACTACTCCGTCTTTTTTTATATTGACACTTATCTTCCAAACGGCCATAGTTTAATCAATTTTAGTCGTTTGAAAACTAACCTTATATGCAATTATTAACGTTTTTCACGGGCTATCCAATGATGGTAGTCAAGCTCTAATTTTTAGTAGAAAAAGCTAGAAAAGAAGATACCATAGCATTTTCAGCCTAATTTTTGAGGAATTTTGCCAGATTTTCATACATAAAAAGAATTCAAAAGTTCAGAATAAGATTAATCTACATTTAAATGCCATCCAACGCATGTGATATCATTAAAAATGGCTTAGTATTGGCTGACTCATATGAGTTATGAGAAGCCCTATTTTTCTGCGATTTTAGAGGCAGCAATATTTCATTTTTGAAAAATTTGGGCAAGTCAATCCAAAATTCACTGGACCTAAGATATCACTTAAAAATTAGAGCTCACATTTTTTATGAGAGATACAAAAAACATGCCACATCCTTACCACTAGTGTCACCAAAAGAGCCACCAGCACCACCCAGGCTGCTGATGCTGATGGCCATAACTTCACCAGAAATGGTTGCCTGGACTACCTTTCATCATTATTCTCCTCCCAACTTGCCACCATACCATCCTGAATGTCCTCGCTTAGATCCAACATCTCATCAATTTTTCTAGCCTGATCATGTCTCCACCCACGGGCCATCACCATGGCCAATGCAGACAACCATAGCTCCCCTTCTGAGAGCAGCCGCTGATGCAATACACATGGATCCTCTTTGCAACACACCAGCCAACGTCACCCAAGATTTAGTGCCTGATACGATGGTGTGTATTGTAAAAATATGCATTCACCTGAGTGATGAGCAGAAGGAGGCCATTGTGAAGGAGCTAATATTAAGAACTCAAGGGAAGAGGATCTCATGGGGAACTGTTTGTGAGGTGGCTCAAATGTTTGATACTAGCAAAGATTTGGTGAGTAAATTCTGGGGTCAATTAAAGAGGTGTCTAACCATAGGGGAAAAATTTACGACTGCCTGTGATCAGTCGTAGTGTTGCTGCTAGATATCGACCATAGAGGCAACTGCTGTGATGGCAGTTCCTCTCAACAAGACAAAATCTCACAGGGTACTGTCTAGGGCTTTTGGCATGTCTTGCACAGTGATAAGAATGATTATAAGTGAGGGTGTTTTGCTTCGTTTTCAAAGTGTTTTAAAGAGTGAACTTTCCTTGTCTCACATATCTCTTTGAATGAGCTTTTGTATCTCCCACATCAACATCAAGTCCAACCAATTCATCCACCCAACTTACATCAACGGGGCGATGGAGTCCTTGATATCACCAATGAGAGGAGGAGGATAATGATTAACTGATGAAAATTTGGACAAATGGAACATCTCATTTGCTCTATATTATTAAATATAAAATAATAAACTAAACAAGATTATAATGAATACACAAACAGCTGAGACAAATTAATTGAAGAAAATAATCATTACTATTCCCTTCACTCAGCCCTCTTGTGAGGTTCCCCATCATTCAAAACATGGCTGGCCAAACAACAAGCCGGGTTTTGCGGTGCAGGCGTCCACCTGATTAGATACAGATCAGGCAACATCACACCAGGATGTCTGACGTGTGGGAGTCTGGAAACATCCTCTCATTTATGTCTTTGTTCCAATCCCAGGTACACGAGTCTATTTGAGGCGAAGGTCAATGATCTGGCAGAATGGCTCGAGGAAGGGGATAAAATCGACCCGGAGCTATGGTACTGGATTACTAAATATTTACTCTTAAGAGGCACTAAGACGTTGGAGTCCGTTGTCCCATTCTCAGCGGAGATGACAACGCTCGCCCAGACACAAGACGATATTGGATGAAGAAACTTTACAGAAAGCGAAATATCACTCCAAGTCATATAGATCCAGACCAGGTACTTAAGAGACTCAAATCAACCCCTTTCACCTAGGCAATGGGCCACACAATTCATTAAACGGCTGACACAAATTGTTCACTCACAATGGCTTTTTTGCAACATGATAGTTCTTAAGTCATTTCTTGGTTATAGGAAGATTCAGGACCTTAGGCAGGTGGAAGATGATATCCCGGCATTGGTGGACACGGACCCAGTGGACCTTCCAGCACACGCACAGTTCCTCCTTGAGATAGATTTCACTCGAGCAGACGACACTTCTCTTTAACAAAAGAAATACTGGCTAACCGCTATGAGAGCGGCTCTTAGCACCGTAACAACAAGTGAATTACCTACTTAAACAATAAAGGGCTAAGGGAAATACGACGAATTACTTGACTAGACGCAGCCAGTCGATCTGTTCTGACAGAGAGGAAGATTAACATATCAAGTGAAGGGAAAATTCTAGTATGTTACCGTTCCTGAAGCGGCCACTTGCCCCAGGCATGGACAATTCAACAAAATGTCTTCGTTGTTACTGGTAGATCAACCGCTTGAGTACTAAAGTTAACCAATATAGCCAGCGGTTGTTATGTATGAAATACGAGCATCCTTATATCCGTCTGAGCGCGGCTGGACAGTCGGACACACCCCTGGAACCCCCCGGTGACTCGACGACACCAAAGTAGAGCTGCAACGCAGGTATCCATTACTCCGCACATCATAGTTGTCTTCTGGTCCGATTGATTACACCCACCCTAGCATAGATCTCCTAACAGCTTGTACCCTTCCTGTTGGGTACTCCACTATACGCGACTCCAACCCCGCAAGTGAACATGGTATATATGACTCTGACCCCGAACCCTAATATTATTCACATTTTCGTCTTCTTGAAAAAACGAGATGCGGTGACTCGGAACTCCACGTCACACCTCTGGACTATTACCACAAGGATCCGCCAACGATACACCACATCTACGGCGCGCACTCAATTACGGCCAATTGATCAGTGCACCAACCTCACGTAGTTCCCAACGACCATACAAAAGAGATCCCATCAAAGACAGCCGCGATTCTCTAGAGCTATCTGGAGGCATTGGATCAGCATTCTGGACCCCAGTATGGATACCGGACCGTCATTACCAATGCGACACACAGGGTGCTATCCCGACAATTTGGACACTACCGGATAGATCACCCCAGGGCACATTGTTGTACCTGAACAGGAAGGCCCGTAGGCATTAGTATAAGATACAGTCAACGAGTGCTACGTACAGCCAAAGTTTATAACGCTCGAACACCACGCCTCCTTAACCTCGTCAAATGACAAATGACAATACCTGACGACAACAACCATGACATCCGATTTCATCTTGACCAACAAATATAACCCTCTTTTCGCGGCAAATAACTCAGACCCCCTGGAAGATCCGAACACCTTCGTAATGACTATCGTGAAGATTCTCACCTGTGGTCATGGACAACGCACGGATTGAAACCATATGAGGTCGGACATCTGTCATAACCTTGCATGCATGGACTGCTTAGCAAATAACGACGAGGAAACAAAGAGAAGCAAGAGGGCCAGAAAATGCTCCAAATGTGACAGCCCTTACCCGAAATGCTCGATCAAGTTGATTGTACTAACTCCCGCACTCACCGCTTTCTCATGCTGATTGACCTTATCGCCTCAACTCCATGAGACATCCTCCGCACGGTCTTCGGTGAGACTTGGGAGTCGTCTACCCTCCTACTTGGTCGGCTAGGCCGAGTGGATACTCTCCCTGAATTTTTCAGCCGAGAATTCATTTCACCAAAGGAAATTGATGTAGCCTACGAGGTCAAAGGTTTGATAGAACCCTGCTGGATAGTTCTCCAAGAATTGTGAACGGTACGCTCACTTCCAACCAATTCATAAGATTCAGAACCACCCCTACGTCACTCTAAAACAGTATCGGTACCCACGAACCGCTACTCCCCCGACTCGAACGAACCCTGTCTGCTGCGGAAGGGGAAAGTATCACTCCTGGACAGCATACCAACAACGTGGGTCACGCAACTAAGACAATCCAAGCCATTGAGCCACCAGCTGTCCCGAGAAACCGAAGAAGAGCACCAAAAAGATGACCCCCGCCATATTGAAACGCACCAAACAATCTTCATCTCCGACCACTCCTAAACAAACTCCTGTGCAGTTAGTGATCTCTAAACAATTGAATAAGAGGACTAATTAAAACAACCGCAAGAGCCACTCTCAAAAGAAAGTCGCAAAAGATCCGCATCTTTGTCGTCTATGGAGCACTTGGAACCCTTTGTGGACAACTTGGTCGTTCCAGAGGAGCAGAATATAAACAGCGAAAGAGATGAATATAGAGACGACCGAGATGATAATCAGTCAGTTTTCCTGGACGGTACATGGTATGAGGTAATATCCGCAAGAGGAGAGACAGATGTGGATTACAATCTATGGGAATGCGTCTCATCTTCGGGTATATCCTTTCCTACAATTCTTGGAGAGAGTCTCTCGGCATCCACTTGGCCACAGGATCACTTTTGTGTTGGTCATACACTCGTCTCCGGCATATGATCTATTCGTGAAAATAGCAGGGTCTCATCTCACCTACGATGAGTTGGGAGCAATGCTGGATTGTGCGGTAGCATCCGGTACATCGTCTACCAAACATCTCTTACCGCGGTCTCTCCAATTGCCGCTGTCTGAAGGCTGGGACAGCTTGCGCGAGGACCCTTCTTTTCCCTGGGGGATTAATTCATCCCCCCGCGCGGAAGATCCTTTTCATTACCGGCAATGTAGGCAAACGGTCAAAAGGCATCCTTGTCTGATCTGTTGCAGCTACCTGCATAAAGACAGCTGTTGATGAAAATTGCTGCCTGGCCGAACCTAACAAGAGACTCTACTCTATCTTCTTTGACGTCCTCATAGTTCAAGAGATGTTCCAAGTAGAAGTCACCTAGTGCAACAAGAACGGAGATCGGCCTACTGTCAGAAGGTTTGAAGTAGACTGTATCTTAATAGTCTGAGTGTAGATGATGGCTGTGTTCCTCGTATTGACCCTCAGCGTAGGCTTCTGATAAGATACTAATTATTTCTAGTCTAGGGATCCGCTGTTGTAGGAGATGGAATTGTGGTCCTAGACATGCCTTAATTTCGAGTTCGATAATGGAGAGCTTGTGTCTTGTGCTCAAGGACTCTGCAAGGTCGGAGAGGTATTTTCTGCTACGGTCGCTGCCGGTGGGGGGACCAGTCTTTGCGTGATAGGCTTGCAAGTAAACCCCTTACTCGTTCCAAGGTGTCCGATGGGGTCAAGTATCCTAAGCACACAATTTCCAGTGGAAATCTGAAGTTGTCCTTGATTAGCTTTGCAAGCGGACAGCTGTGTGCCTGATGTGTATAGAAGGATATCACGTTCCTTCCTTTAACAAAGACCGTCTTCATCCCCTGGCACCGGCTAATGAAGTTTCTGTGTTTTGTATCGTCGTAATTTGATATGGAACCCAAGCGGAGATCGTTGCGAAGATCCTTAACAATGATTGAGTCGAGGTTGGGTGATATTTTGCGGAGGCTGACATTTGAACATCGGAAGATATGATTGAAATTGCAACTTGTGTTGGAGTGATAACAATATAGGTTGCCATCGATATTATAAGCGTCGGAGTGTTGTTGCTGAATTTCTTCCGCTCGTTTTTCTTGGATTTCTGACGAAAAGACGGTTCATTCTTGCCTCGACAGCTACTTTAGGGGTTGTAGGTGTCTTTTTTCTCTTGCAAGAAACTGTGTAGGCAATCGACGGTTTTTGATCCGAGAGGAGATAAAATGGCGAGCGGTACTTCCGGTCGATCAAGGAACAGGGCTGTCCACTGTCGGATCGCAGGTGGCGGTGAAGTGTTGTTGCTCTCGATCGAGGTAAAGAGGTGCACTATGTTATTTTGAAGAGACTCATCGTAACCTCTGATTAGAAAGCCAGCTGTAGATTTTTGAGCAGTAAAGCAGATACGAACAATGGTAGAGTTGGGCAATGAGGAAGTATTTACGATAGGGCTAGAGAAGAAAGGAGATAGATTCAGCCAAAAAGCGTTATCGGATCTGCTTGTCAGACACAGAGGAGGATGGAACCCTCCTTGCACTTATAACTCAGGAATCAAGTGAGCAACCCGAGTAAGTCATCGCCATGTCTAACGATGATGAGGTATTGGCTTACTCTTCGGAGGTGAAAGGCTATCACCATTGTCGAGGAAGAAAACAGGCGATCAACGGGGAGGGTGATTCTTTGTCGGCCGTCATTTTGGACGGTGACTTCGTAGGCTTCGTGAACTTGGTCATTTTTCGATGTTGTTTGTGTGGAGA
>JALLAW010000628.1:0-12018 GCA_036939535.1 Cyclotella kingstonii | reverse complement strand
ATTTTACTAGTGTCATCTATGTCAAGTGTTCATCATTTTTTGGCAAACTACGCTAATAACTTTCAAATAGAATGAGTTGTGATTACTTTGTCTTAGTTATTCCTCTGACATCGCCCCCACCAGCACATCTTCTCCCAAGTGTGCTCATCTACCAGCCAACCTTTTACGGCTTAGGCCATGGAGAGGCATCCTTGCCTGTCTTGAATGCTTGTCATAATTGCTCAACAAGTTCATGAAATTTTTATGTTGGTCTAGATTTGGATTAACATGAAAAATAGCCAAAAAGAATACTCTCTACATTGCAGGAGACAACTAGTCATTTAATTTTGGAAAGTTTATTATCTCTCCCCACATGTTTTATATTTAAAGAAAAAGCAATCACAACATTGCTACTACAGTACAAGAGGTTTAAGAAATATTCAATTGCAAGAACGGACATTGAATGTTTGGAGAAACTTATCAGATTTATTCTCTCAAAGTTGGTCATCTTCCGCTAAATATAAAAAAGCTTTTAGAGAAATATTTGCCTGTCCTGCACATGATAATACCAAAAATCCATCTGAGAAAAATAACATCAAAATTACCACAAATAATCTAGAATTTTTTTATAATCAAAGACAAACAGGTGTTCAAAATAAAATGGAATGAAATGAAACTGAATAAGGGATTATAATTTCAACACTAATTTTCTCATAACTCAAAATACATTAAATTGAATACTTCATTGATACAGATGGTTTGAGTGCAAAGTTAACAAGTGTGAAGGATATTGAAATTGTTTCAAAAGTTTTTTTCAAAATCTATACAAGTAGTTGTTGTTGACCCTGGTAGAAATCCATTTTTTACAGCAATTGTTCCCAACAATCCAGCCTTCATCATGAATATCCTTCCAATCAACATAGCACAGTAGTAAAGTCGTAAAAAGAATTCATCATGAAGCTGGATACAACCATCAAACAAAAAAGTAAAACAATGGACAAGAAATTACAGCACATCAAGTCTTTCAGTGAAAAAATGTCTTCAGTCAAAACTAGCAATTAGGTTGTATTTGAAAGATCATATTAAATTTTTTCTGAAAAATCTTTTATCTGTCAATGGAAAGCAAAAAATTAAATAAGAAATTAGTAAAAGATTCAACTGGCTGAGAAGAGAACACTTTGATGATTTGGGGGAAAGCGAAATTTTCTTCAAATAGAAATGATAATCCTTCAGTGCGAGCTTGGACCTTGAAGAGAAATGTATCAAAAAGAGTTTGGAAATATGTTGAAGTGGATGAATTCACAATTTCGAAGCTATTAGCATGCTGTCACACTAGAATGGGAGGTTTAGAGAAAGATGGAAAGAATCCCTGGGTGCTGCGAATGTGTCAAAACAAATTCTGTCATCATAGAATATTGGATTGAAATATTTCTTCTGCTATTAATATCTTGTTTGCATTTCATGTTATACTAGAGAACACGAGACACTAATAGAATATAGAAGAGATAAGCTGATTTCTCATGATACAGTTGAAATCAAATGATGCAGAGGGGAATATAACATTTTCGTTCAGTGTAGATCTATGCATAGCAATTTAAGACTTTTTTTCAATTGTGTAAATTATTTTGTGTTAAAAGAGCTCACACTTTCATTGTCTTTTTGTTTGAAAAATCTGTCTTTCAATTTTTTTTAATTTTTTCTTTGTACAATTGGAGCCATGCTATTCTGAATCAGTGATGGCAGGGGAATAAAAAAGTTGAATACAGTAGTATACATGTAATATCGTGATAAAATACAAGCCAACCCAACGTGACAAGAAAAAATGACAATAACCTTGCCAAAGATTTCACTACCTAAAATTGTTGACCAGCCCATCAAATTGATTGCAGTTGTTCGATTCCTTTTGATGCTCAATCTATGTAGTTCTGAATTCAAGAAAACTCAAAATTACCCAGGTTATTTAAAACTTCTTTGAGGAAGCATCATAGTTTGTGGCGAAACGCCAAAATTCTTTCTCTCTTGTTTTCCTGTCTTCAATGTTGATTCTAATGCTCATGAGTAGATCACTTTGAAAGAAATACATTTGAATATCGAAATTTGCAGAACACTAATTATACTTTACAATCAAGATGAGAACCCTAAGCAATAGATTGCATTTGCAGAATTCTAGAAAAGTAATAATCACAAATCCAAATATTTTCCTAGTTTGTATGGCCGACCATAATTCACTCATAAGCCTGTAAACATCAACATGCAATTACAAAAAATTATGGATGGAATTTCACACCAAGGTGTCCAGTATGGCAAATTATTCATGGAACATATTAATTC
Organism: Cyclotella kingstonii; assembly: GCA_036939535.1. Classification (NCBI taxonomy): domain Eukaryota; phylum Bacillariophyta; class Thalassiosirophyceae; order Thalassiosirales; family Thalassiosiraceae; genus Cyclotella; species Cyclotella kingstonii. The sequence goes on along the minus strand of JALLAW010000628.1, from coordinate 9,708 downwards.
ATTAATTTGATGCCTTGATCAATTACCACTATTATCCATCAAACTAAAGTAGCGGGCTAGAAGTCTTTCTAGTTGCAACATAAGCAGCAACTCGGGTGGAAAAGGATATGCCAATTCATTTTGATGAGTCCAAAATATCATTTCAATCATTGTCCCCCACCATGTATTCTACGTCACATATCCATCTGTTTGCATGCGCATGTGTATGTCTCAACTCTATCTCACTCTTTTAACAGACGAAAACACCATCATCATAATTTCTCTCTTACTTCTTCATTGATCCAGTATTATCACAACAGCAAATCATGGGCAGTGAATAGAGCTAAAGATGAAGTAGAACAAAAAGGGGGGAAAGAGGAAACATAACGATAATATTGCTTCTAAGACAGCAACGAAGCTTGAAATGAATGGCCTCAATGCTGAACGATGTGTTTAAGTGTCTTGGATCTAGTTATCTGGAAGAAGTAAAAAAACGGAACATCATTGCAAAGTATGATAAATTTATTTTAGTAGTAGAGAGCAGCACCCGAGAAGTATGGGAATGTGATATACGCTCATTTCTATGTAACTGCTGTTTAAAATTCCTGCACACTAATGAATTTGTCTGTTATGAACAAATCATTGCAGGAGGGGTGAGCAAGAGCACACCGTTTCAATTTGCATTTATGAAGTGTACAGTCCTTAGTAAAATAAGGACCATAATTTTCTCTCTCATTCAAAGTTAATACTCAATCATATGAATCAATTTTCATGCTCTATCAAAAAGTAACATTGCACATATGGGTGACTCCGATCACTCATGTGACTCATTTGATCATCACTCTTTTGACTTGACACAATTAACCAGCGATACTAACGTTAGTATACACACCAACAGACATTATATCTTGACATCTCAGCTGCTTCACTCAAAAAGTTATTCTATACCTGCCCAACATCACCAACCACCCTTCTGAAACACTAAAAAAAGACAAACGCTTAAATAAAAAAGTCATTGCCTTTATCACTGCTAAGAAGACTTGATATAAAAGTGATTATCTTCATTCGGAAATGCAGGCAGTATTGAAATGTATTTAGATGAGGCAAATGATGAAAAAAATGACTGTTACAACAATGAAGTTTTCCTCATGCTCCATGGTATGATAAGATATCTTGACGCTTCTACAGGAGAAAATAGTAGAGCTACAATATATATAGAGATAGTAACAATGGATCCAGAATGAACTGCAAGCAGTTATAGGTGGTTGATCTTGAAGATTTTTTTATGAAGTTTATCATGAATAAGTTCCTCATCAAGTGTATCCTGCTAAGCGCATATGAAATGATAGCCCTACCATGAATATGTTAAGACTCATAAATTTGGATTACTTAAGTGAATGTTAGAGGAGGAATACTCCACTGCAGTGATATCAAAAGTGTTGATTTTGTCATTGAAGCGATGAAAAAAGCAATAATAAAGAATTATGAGCGCTTAGTAACGAATTCAACATATCTAATTTGAGATATTGTGCACCTTATTTAAACAAATCAACCTCACTGATCACTAACTCCTCTATTCAAGACTTTAAATAATCATTCTTGAAAACAATATCATCATGTAATGCATAGAATATATCAAAACGATAAAAACATGCAAGATTTGATTAATCCGAATAATGAAGACAGATTTCCAATCTCATCACTGCTATTTCCAAAAAGCACCATGGAGCAACCCTGAATTCTGTCAAATCACATTATGATCTATAACATTTTCACATTATCTAAGTATTACAGCCTACTAGGGCTCACACTTTAAGTCTACTTTCCTCCAATAACTGCCCCACACATTCAGAGTTTTCTTCATGAGGCCAGATGTACATTCAATGTAGCCACAGTTTTTAACACTTTTTAGAATCATACTTCTTCGCACTATCTGAATGCTGCCATATGTATGTATGGTCACTGGTTACTCGAGATTGCCATTATTCACTATCAATCCAGTTTTTTCTATTTTCGTTTAATAATGGCACTGTCTCTATTATTCTCCAATGACTCAAATGTAACATCATATAGCAAATCAGCACTTTTATTTTGCATGATGAAATAATGAGTTGTCCCTATCAGTTGTACTTCATACCCCTAAGAATGAAAATTTGAATCATTGGTGGAGATACTTTTCCCAATTTCATAGTCATTCCCATATCAAATGGCAGCATACTCAGAAAAATGATAACAAACAATGTTTATAATTTCATCTACAAATTGCAATTTATACTCTAAGGGTTACAGCGACACAGCCATGTTACTAACAAATTACCAATCCAAAACAGGTTGATGCATATATTTTAATCTCTATAATCTCTTTCTATCTTCTCAAAAACAAGACCATTGATTCTTGAATACGTAGACAAAGTCTCATTGAACATGGACAATGTGTCAAAATGACACTAGAAATTAGTAGCATATATTCCCATTGTGACAACATATGCGTGGTTGTTGGAGATGTTACAATAGCTTAATCATAAATTGCCCTCAGGATGATCAACAAAGACTAGAGCTTGAATGTAGCAAGTGATCGTTTCTGGATCATCATGAACTTCAGCATTATTTTTTGCTGTAGTCGAAGTATTTTAGTGTCCCATTTTTCCTTCCTCCTCTGGAGCATTGCAGAAAATTGGAAGACAGACACTTCTCTCTTGATGCACAAAATATCACACACTTTCATGGGTATTTGTACCTTATGGGTTGTCTCCAATGTCACCTCCCCTCCCTATCAATGATAAAGGGCTGAGCAAAGAATTATATTTGAAGATTCCCTTACAATATAACAAATGCAAAGTTATACATCATTGCAGGTATGCCATTTTTTATGCAGTCTCCACTTCACCCTAACATCATCATGAAAAAAGTACAATGTGATGTTCTTGGATACCTACTCTCCAATGTTGAAGTTTGACACAGTTACTCAATTTTGCCCATTTTACATTCAATTATTTGTCTATTTGCCCCAAAGAAGGAAACATGCATTTTTGTCAGCTGCAACATCTGCTAAAAGTTCATATCCACTAGATCAAAACCCTGCAGCATGATAACCCCTGATATCAACACACCACCTGATTCCGATCAAATTAATGGACTCATACAGCAATGGACATGAGTTACATTGGTAAGTCAATGAATCAAATTTCAGGAGGGGTTTCCTTGCAATTTTCACACGGACACTCCACCAAAAGTATGATAATGAGATGAGAACAACAAGACTGTGAATGGAATTGAAACATTTTATGATTACTAAAATGTGTTATTACTATGATCGACATGATATTTCAATATGTGCTTTTGGAAGCAACTTTCATCCTCATCTGTAACATCATCTGCATTACTGGGATAACAGATGAATATATCTGGGCATTTTGAACAAACATAAATAGTTTTCTTCACTTTACATTCTTTGCACCTTCCTTGTAGTTTCCATGCTGTCGTTTCCCCATTGGATTTTCTTTTGCGGTTAGTCTTGACTAAATGCAGCAATCCACCAGATTTTGGGGAGGTTACATTTTTGGTTGGGAGAATGGCTTCCTCTCGTCCTTCATCCATGGTAGACCCATTCTGTGCATCATCACATTCACGCAATGTGCATGGCGGCACATATTTTGGTGACTGAGTTTCTGACGGTTGAGCTGTTGGCACTGTAGTCTCAACGGAGTCATCCTTCCGAACTTGCGAAGTGCCTGCTAGTAGCAATACATTAGTTGAATCGAAATTCTTCTGCTCCAACATTACTGGCTCTGGTGGTGGAAGTGGAGGCGGTATAGTTGACATTTCTATCGATAGTACAGGAGTTGGATCGCCAGCGTAGATATTTCTAAAATTGAGCAATGCCTTTATAATTGTTCCAATACCAAGATCATAGTCAGAAGTGACGTTGGTGGCGGCAATCGGCCTGGTAGAACCGTTTCTCCAATGACCGTCCCACCAACTAGCTTTCTTTTACTTTCGCTGTGATTACGATTATTGGATGGATTCGTCAAATGAGAAGATTTGGAATGCACCGTTCACCTGAAAACGCGCCGAGGATCACTGTTTCCAGTCTGTTGACATTATCTTGACGAGGTGTGGGTTAAATAATTGTAGTAGTAGTATCTAGAGAGGAGTATAGTACAATACTATGCTACCTAGAGGAAATTGGATAACACGAATCGCAGCGACACTTACCTATCTATGTATAGTAGGAGTAACAGTTTATAAGTTCTCTAAGATACGTTCCACATAAAAGTACCCTGTAGAGAAAGGTATACCAATTCCAACAGAAATTACGAAGTTCGTTATCTGAAACTGAACTGATGTTTGATTGCTCACAAACATCCATTAATCACAAGATCCTTCCACAGCAGGGTGAGGAGATTAATTGAAGCAATTGGAACTCAAACTATTACGATTCAGATATAGCACGATGACTGTACGAATGGGGAAAAGACGTTAGAAAGAGAAAGTTCTTCCTGTCATGGTCCAGCAGGTCAAGAAATCCACTATATCATCACACATCGACCCTCCATATGGCGAGGACATCAAGAAAAACTTCGCTTTCGGTATCATAGGTGGAGTATTTGTCACAATAGTGGCATTCACAGCCCCGTTTATCATCATTCCACTCCGCTCGCCACTGCCATACATGGCAACGCCCAAGTACAAAGTAGAAAAAGCACTGAGATTCATTCTTCAACGAGTACAACAGCAACAACAACAAAATTCCAGCGAAAAATTGAAATCGCCCATCAATTCTCATGATACAACCATTTCAAAGTGTTTCCTTGATTTGGGCTCTGGAGATGGAACAGCCGTTTTCACCGCAGCATCCCTCGGATTCCAAGCAACGGGACTAGAACTCAATCCAACTCTCTGGCTCCTCTCATCTCTACGTTGCTTGTTTCTTCCTCACAACGTACGAAGCTATTGCACTCTACTATGGAAAGATATGTTCTCGTCAAGTCATAATAGTGCCGATATTCACAATAATGCATGTTGGAAACGGGGAAGTGACAGTAGTGGGAGAAATAGACAATGCCATGTCGTCATGATTTTTGGTGTACCTTCTCTAATGCCCAAGATTGCATCTTTGATACAGAGTCAATGTTTCCCTGGATCTTACATTTTATCTTATCGATTTCGTGTACCCTTCTTTCAAATGCCCTTTGAGGAGAAACAAGAGAGGATACAGGATGTGGTGACAGGTAGAAAGATGAAGTCGAGTGTAATTCCACCCTCATTTTCCCATAAAATTCCTGCCTTGTTGATTTATGAGGAGGAAGAAATGCGTATTTATGAATTAGTGTCAGCTGTGTAGGAGAATAACCGCGTTCAAGGCCAAAAGACATCGATAGTGACCATAATGTTAGTGTTCTGTCCCAAGTTCAAAGACAAATGTTTCTTTCAACATTATTCTGAAACCTATCAGACGATTGTAGGTAAGAACCAAAGCTAACAATAATAAATTTAAACACATGTAAACAAAACACACAACTGCTCCATGATATCATCCAATCAAGTGGTCTTCTTACAGATATCATTCATACATTGCCAATCCTGCTGTCTGTAGTCTAGACTTTGCCCTTTTGACAATTTTGGTTCTTTCATCTTTTATTTGGTTTTGGCATCATGGCAAACCTTGTCTTCCGTGCATATCTAGATCCATCAATTGTTATTATCACGTAACATGTTTTGAATACCACAACCACATACAGGCTATGCAGTCTACGACAGTGGCCAAGTGGTAATTTCGAATGCATAGTTTTAGGATGACAAACAATCTCAGAGTAAAAAACAATCAATCACATTTGTTCCTCTTTTGTTGTTGGATACAATCTCAAGAAAATTATTGCTAGTTTCAGGGTTGTTTGTGAATGTAGAACTGTCCAAGCAGCAAGAACAAATGATAAGAGTGCTTTCCTTCCTCAGAGCATAATCACTTGACTCAACATGATGGAATAGTTATCATTGTTGAGAAGCAGTTCTACCCAGTGAATCACACTTTCCTTTTCATTGGAACTCCATGTAAATGTAAACTGAGACCTGACAAAAGACAAATTCCAACATTACTCTGGGAGTTAATGCACATGTGTACACTTTTGAGTGAAGGATTTGTCCAGCCCCATTACTAAAAGGTCAGAGCAGTGGTAGTTTATTTTTTCTAGAAAATGGTTGTGTAAGGAGTAGTTGAGCTTTACTACATGGTTACTCTCGTTCTGCCTATAATAGTAGATTTTATTCAACCTAACTGAAATCTCCAAAAATGATAAAATGATGACTGGATTTTTGGCAATTTAGTACTATGAGGAGTACTATAGTACTAGGTAGTGGTACCTTTCTGTGGTCGTAGGAATAAATACGAAACCGAACTTCTGGCAGTTTCTTACGAAAGCCTCAAGTGCAAGCAACACGGCACCAGGGGGAATCGTTTGGTGCAGCTCCCATACCTATCACGAACTTTTACAGATGATACTTATGACACATTCACCATATCGTAACAGGCCTGCCAATACAACATCGTAATTATGGCCTACCAACAACGACCATGTCGATCATCGCTTCTGTCTTTGGGGGCCACGGCGACAACCGCCTCAACATCGATTCTTCTGGGCCGGTATTTCTCTTTGAAATCTAACCAACAAATGACTGAGGTTGTTGCAACACCAACACTAACGACTATGACACGGCAGCTTTTCAAATCTTTTCCAAAGGCCACCTATGAACGACAATTCACCACCACCGTCCCCAAAGAAACTGGAGGTGGCAAGGGATTCATGCAGTGGTACGAGGGTCACCTTAGCACCAGACCTGTTACGACAAAAGCGATAACAGGCTCTATTCTTTGGGGACTAGGAGACATCGTTGGTCAAACCGTTCCCACGTATTTCCAAGAAAACTCTCAAGATACCTTAGATGAATCTACTCGACTTGATTCCAAGAAGGGATTTGAATATGATTTTCCAAGAACGGCAAAGGCGGTTTTTTATGGATTTGCTCTTCATGCTCCCATGAGTCATTTACACTTTAATTTTCTAGAATGGCTGACGATCAGAGGAGGATTCCAGGGTTTCAGTGTACCCATATTCAAAACGATTATGGAGCAGGTAAGCAGTGCAAGACTACTTGCATTCAAGCTTCACCCTTATTTTAGAGAACTTACGTTTCTACTTGTTGATTTCGTAGTTTGTCTATTGGAGCTGGATTAGCAACAGTCTGTATCATGGTGCAATGGGTGCGATGCAGGGAATGACATTGAGTCAGATTTATAATCGCATCAGCGATGTTCTGTGGGATACGCAGGTTGCGCAGTGGTCGTTTGTAAGTAGAAACACACCAATTAATGAATGTATCCCACACAATTTCTTATTCACCATTCGACAACATCTCCTTTTTCCAGTGGATTCCAGTGCAGCTTTTGAATTTCCAATTTGTCCCAGTGAGGCACCAGCTAAATGTCGTGCTTCTGACAAGTGTTGCATGGACAGCTTTATTGAGTGCATGGTATCCTCCCAAGAAGAATACAGATGAAAGTATGAAACAAGAAAAATGAGGTCAATTTATTTTGTCTGCAGAGTGCTGGGAATAGTAAAATACTATTGCATGGATGCAATTTTAGCCAAGATCAGGTGGAAATAATGCAGGTAATATTTCTTGCATAACATAAGATATGACTTAGTTATTTATGATTTTTCTGAGGAAGAGGATACTTCTTTTTTGCCTACACTATGTCCAATGCAACATTTTGGTGAACTATAATGTTATCTTTCAATGAGAGCTTCTTTTTCTAGTATGTTAAGTTGTAATGCATCATCAGCCTCTGCACTGGTATAGACAGCATGTAATTATTGCTGGTTCGTTCATTGGTACAAAGTTCAAGCTGGAAGTTGTTGTTCGATCTTGATGATGCCAACACTTAGAATATCTGGCAGCTGAACTGTTGTCATTCATTTTCACCTACTACAATGCCTGCCAGAATTGCACACTCTTTCTGTACTGAGTGCCAACTGGTTATCCTCATAGTAAGATGACTGCACTAAACTATTCTAATAAGCACTTCAATTAGTACTTGCCCTTCTTAAAAAGCTGACACTATCCAGTCTTCTTCTCTAAATTGAGGCACCATTAAAGTGATGCCATAACTATCATCTCTGTTTTTATCATTGATATGATGAAATAGCCTTTGTCTGAAAGTTATTGGTGAGCTGTATTCACAAGAGTGAATATTCTCAAACTTGACCTTCTTTTACTAGGATGTTAAATCTGTCACAGTTATTTGGGATATACTAATTTGCAGAATTGCACGGAATTTACCAGAATTATATGGTTTTTTTGATGTGCGATAAAAACTTTTTTCTGGAAGGATGTTCAGAAATGGGTTCATTTTTTTGAAATTATACACTGCCATGGAAATTTATTTTTCCTGAATCACATATCTAGAAATAGGAGTTTTTCCAGCATCTTACAAATCTGTCAGCATTGACGGTGCATTAGGTATGGATCAGACATATCAAACATTTTGGACTCAACTAGAGAAGGAATATGCCATTAGTAATTTATCTCCTGCATGCTCAATAATTATCTCCAAACCAGATGGAAAGACCATATCAATGTATACATTTCATTTCATACTCAAGTTTGACCCAGCACACATATCACAGTGGGTGGTAGATGAGTGATTACATCAATGATCCAAAGATGACCTTTTTCTAATTGAGATGTGCCAATTCAAACATGAAGGAGTGTATACAGCTGACCCAAGACCAAGCTACACTTGCATTTGATCCATAAATTGTTTGTGCAATAAACTTTAATGAAGAATTCAATCAGAGCTTGTAAAGAAGGCAGGTGAGGGGAAAATGTAAATTCTTTTCAAACTTCAAAAAGAGAATTTTGAATTGTCACATTGATGTGGAAGAGTACCAATAGGTGCACATGATGAACCAATTGATTGAATGAAGTAGAATATTTCACATAATGCAATTTCAATGAGTAAATGGAGCTGACCTGTAAATTATCATTTTTTGTATTCAATCATATCAAATTATTCCAAATTGCATCAAAGCATTGACATTTTCAGAATTCCTCCTCAAACAGAGATTTCCTTGCATAGTCTTCTCAGTTTCAGAATTTGATAATCTTTGATACAACTTGGTACAAATGTATCACATTGGAAGGCAGACCTTAACTACATACTATTTTGTGTATCAAAATGTGTGAAACTGTATCAGTATCTGACTTCACAACTGACCATGCCACAAACGCAAACACGATCTCCCCTTCTTCTGATGCTGGAGACTAGTACTTTCCAACCACAAGCTGCCGCTGCCTCCGCCCACCACTACTTTCTTTCTGAATCTCCACTATAAAATATTATACCATCTCTTCTTGATCCTAAGAGTCTTTGTTTTGTCCAGACTTCCTAAAATTGCATTTATGTGCATCCAATATTGCCAATGACCCCACCCTATTGCTGTTTCCAGCAAAAATCTACAGCCACTTCCACATAGAGTCAACTGCCTTAACAAGAATATTTTCATTTCTTCTCCAATAAAGAACAAAAGGGTATTTAAAACAAAAATGGATACTTTTCTCATAGTAGGGAAAACCAAAAGTGAAACATTTACTAAAAAACTACAGTTCTTTTCTAGTTACACAATCTTATATTAAGACTACGTAGGAATTAACAGATTAAACATCTTGTCC
>JALLAW010000627.1:0-12019 GCA_036939535.1 Cyclotella kingstonii | reverse complement strand
TTTTTCAATGTAAAAAATTTACTTAGGGTATGTACTTTTTCTGCCATGTGTAACCTGCCCCTTAGTACCATGCTCATATACAATGGGCATTCATTTATAATGAGTAAGCCCCATTTACATGAAATTCTCCATGCATATGTTGGTAACTGCTTGTAACTAGGGGCCAGATGTAACTGGTCAGAACCCATTTGAGCCAAAATAACCAGTTATAACTGGGTAAACTAGGTACTACTTTTTCAGACTGATTATGAGCCCTTTATATTCAAATTTTAATCACCTAAATTTTCAAACAGAAGCTCAGTGCCAGAAATGACTGGTGAATTTGGCACCAATGGTTACTGTGGAAAAAATCCCCATGTGTGCCAATCATGAAAAATGTGTGGCTAGGCCTAAATGGGAATTTCTCTCTACCCAGTTATAACAGGTCATTAACCAGTCATAATTAGGTATTTGACCTAAACAGGAACTAACATATACATTTATGATTAAACATTAAATAGCTAATGTGGGTTATGAGCCTAAAAATCAAAATGTTGGTAATTGGAGTAAGCACTAATATCGACTGTCTACCATAGGTCACACATCAAATTCACAAGTTGATCGATTTAATCGTTTGTAAAAGGAATTCGCTAATTGAAGAGTAAGTATGACGTTTACGGAAATTTCGAAAAATGTGTTGCACTTCAAGAATGGGGATTTTCCCTGGCAATTTATAAATGGTTACTCGCATTTTATAAATAATGCTCTTGCGGAAACGGGGACTGACCGCTCTATCAGAAACTACCTATATGACGCCAAGCATCAACAAAAATAGACAGAGCGGCCCTCGCCTAAAACCAATTATCTATGTGTAAAGTGCAGTAGGCGCCTCTGATAGCCGGAAGTGTCACTTCGGCCTTCACCCTCTAATTCTAGCCATGAGCGGGAACATGTAGGAAAGAAGAATCATCGTGGAGGACGTCAAAGGCCTCTCTGCAAGTTGCCAAGGATCAATATTTGCCTGGAATGATGATTGGTTAACAGCATCTAGGTGTAAGGCGCAAAAGCTGATAAGTTCATTTTCCCTCGCTGGAATTACGAAATGAGGACAAGCAATTCCATTCTGCTGTTACAATTGGCGTTGGTCGCCGTCAGCACTAATGCTGAAATTTCCGAAATTTATAATGGCAGTGAAATGGAGCCTGGCAGTCGTCCGTATCTTGTTTCAATTGGATTTAATATTGATGGATTTCCGTTTGGATTCCACAATTGTGGCGGATCACTGATTTCCTCTCGTGCTGTCATGACAGCGGCGCACTGTGTCTTCTCCTCAGCTCCTAACTGGATCGATTTTGAACGACACGACTTGGACGAGCCTCCTCCTAGGCGCCGGTCGTTCTTTGCAAATGCTGACAACCTCATCGTTCATCCAAAGTATGACCCGATGACCTCTGCATATGATGTGGCAGTTATGATTCTTACTCCTGGAGATGCCATACGTGACATTACCCCTATTCTATTGAATAATAACCCTTTTATTCCTAAGGAAAATGATCCACTAGATCTTGCAGGTTGGGGAGATACAAACGGCACTTCACCTCAGAACCTTCCAACCCATATCACTGTTGCTTACACTACAAAAGATACTGCACAGGGTACTTGTGACAGGGAGCCCTATGATCTCTGTACTATTGATATTACAGGGGATGGACAAATGCCTTGCAGTGGTGACTCAGGTAGGTTTGTGTCTAACATGATCATATTATCAAAAGGTCGTCCATACTAACAATGTATTACTCTTTTAGGTGGACCTCTTGTTTTGGGTAAGGGAGAACCTGATCTTGGACCAGTATTACCTGCTGTTCAGGTTGGAATTGTAAGCAGAGGGTTTGCTTGTCCTGCAAACGCACCTGATGTATATACTCGTGTCACTGCAGTATCAGCTTGGGTGAAGGCTACTGTGTGCGCAAAGGCTGGAGAACTATGTTCACCCACTCGCAAGCCAACAGCAAAGCCTTCATTAGGTGAGTAATACTACCCTGGATTGAGCAGTAGAAGACAAGTGGTTTCTAATTTCCTTATTCACTCTCACAGCTGGTGGCAAGGGTGGAAAGAAGCCCAGTGACTCTAAAGGCTCCAAAGATTCTTAAGGAAAAGAGTGCCAATTATTGCCCCAAATTATCTATTTTGTCTATTTGATGAATCAAATGACATGGAAATGATTTGGGTTCCTTTGACTCTAGAATTATACATCATTCCTGGCCGATGGATGATATTTCATGACAGTATATTTGTGTGTCTATGTGTGAAGAAGAGGGGATTGCATTGTTCAATGGTGTATCATAATAATAAAAGTACATAAGGCGAAATTATTCATGGAATGAAGAGTTTTGTCCATTACATATAGTGTGAATTCATTCATTGATAGTAATACAAATTGAAATGTTTCAGCAATACAATGTTGCACTTTATTCATCAGATTAAAAACATCTATTATAGTGGAGATAGATATCAGATTAAACTGATTCAGTCAAATATTATGAGACTGCCTTCAATGTGGTAGTGGAGATACTGCCAAAAGAATGACTGAATGAGTATAGATTATTTTATTCATTCTTCAACTTTTGAGAAGAATAGTAAAGCTTTCTTAGAGAGATGAATTGTTACCTATCATGTAAACTTTATAGATTCACAGTTGGAAAATAATTGATATCAACAAGAGACTAAAGATTGCAGTTTCTAGACAGTAATGGTAAATGCAATGTTCCTTTCTTCTGATCACAAAGAATATATAACCTCTCTGTTAGTGTAGTGTAGATGTCACATTCCTTCTGATAGCACAACTCTGATTTCCAAAACCTAATGATGCCTCAATAATGCATTTGTCAAACTGGAAGCCTAAATAATGACTAAATGCTTTATTCTATTATTGAGGAACCTAAACAATGTCTTAATTATGAGCTAAACATCTAATGAGAAGGAAGGTCGATAGTCAATACCAAGGTCAATAGCCCCTACCAAAGCATTACAAATTCTACCTCACTTTTTTGATTTCATGTAGACCCCCTGCAGAAACAGGAATGATAAAATTTCTCACTCTCATTCTATGCAAATGTATTCAAATGATGGTGATGAAGGAGTCAATGAATCAATCATTCATTCAAAGGTCTTACTCTGTGTCCTCAAATGATTTATTGAATGCTTTCCAATGATGCATAGATGTCCAATGCTTGATTGAGTTACATCCAATTCCAACAGTAATTTGCTCTAGTGAGCAGAATTACATCTTAGCTTATACAACTTTGATATGCGTGGGAAGCTAGAATTAAGTAGAATTCATTAATGTAAGTATTGTTATGATTTGAAGCTAGAGAAAGATAGCAGCCTAATCCACTACTTTTGTATGTAGGGCTTTTGATAACAGACAAATACCATAGTAAAATGTTTGAAAAGGACTTTCTCAAACATCAAGCATGCCTGAAACCTAAGTGAAATCTTTGAAAGATAGGATATTCCTCCATGCATCATTACTGATTATTAAAATCTAAGCAATCCCTTCAAGTGTGATGCATTAACAGGCCTGCATCATTTTATAGTACAGTAGAGTAGTAAAGTATGGTATATACCTAGTATGTTTACTATGTTATCTCTAGCTGGAGTATTGTTTCCCTCTCTGTTTAACCAGCGCAATTTGAAGTGATTTCTGGAATGCAATGTCAATCAACGGTAATAGAATGTCCTTGCTCACACATAAATTGTCATATCCTTGTTTATTATTGTGCCTATGTTCTTCAATGGAGCAGATCATATGTAGCTGGGTCCAATTTATCAAATGCGTATGTGTCACACTTTATCATAGATTTATCTGTATAATACACATAGGATATTACTTTTTCTAGGAAACCAATATGCGTCAATGAGCCTTGGTGCTGCTAGAAACATAAAAATTTTTGCTGCATTTTCCATGGAACTCTACAACCATAGCTTCCAGCACCCTTTTCCACTGACACCCATTCCTCTATTTATCATTGTAAAGCAATCTCTGAGAGGGATGGATGCTTCAGATGTGGGATAAAGTGACTGCCCAAAACAATACTCCAAAACCAAAAAGGGAGGAGGTGTCTTCTTGGGTGATTGACATGTTCAAGGCAATGTCTACAGTCACTATTAAGAATGCATGGAGTAAATAAGGATTTGAGTGGTTCGACAAAGAGTTACTTACAAGTATACTTTAAGTTGAAGTTGTTATGAGAGACAACCTAGCATTCATATTGTAATAGATTTAGTAGGAACATACATTTTTAAAAAATTACATCTATCAGTAACAAGCAATTATGACACAGACAGGTTACCTCCTTGGCCTCTTCTTTTTACTGACAACATTATCATTATCATCATTGTCATCATCATCAACCTTTTTTTCTATATCTTTAGACAATCAAGGCGAATCAAATGGACTGTAGTACCCCAGATCGAGTTTCATTTGACATTTTAAGCTCTTTGAGTTGGGATACTTGATAATGCAATGATTATGTAAGAATATAGTCAAACAAAGGGCAACACTACAAGCAGCCAACATGGATGACCTGCTTGGGGCAGCTATACTATGAGCAAAATGGAGAATGAATTTGGCGAGAGACACTAACGTTGTAATGAATGTTATTGCTGATTAAGAATATAAGTACTGCCGAGTCGTCGCTATTTCACTCATCAAAAACCTCCTCCACATCAAGATCAAACTTGGTGCTCATGACTCCAGCGACACAGCAAACCCATGTTCTGATGAACCATCTGCCGCCTCCTCACACTCTCATTATCAACCGAACATATCTCCTTGACTTAAGCCACCTTTCCATAACACAGAGCACTATGCCTCACCTAGCAACGCGTTTCCACACCATCATGGAAACAACAACTTTTGGTCCCATTCTCTTCCACTCCAGCACCAACAAGCTTGATCAAATGAAAACATACCATGCCCCAAACTGATAGAGAAAGGCTACACTTGTCATGGTACATGCATCAGTGACCATTGTTGGATGAGTTGGTTTCGACAATGTGGACAATCTCACCAGAGAAGAAGAGGTTGGCAGAATACATGATTTTGTGAGTATTTCTACAGATTTTGGTATGTAGGGAGTGTGCTTTTTGGGAGGTGTTGTTCCATCGCACAGCATTCAATGTTTTTCATAGCACTCAGTGGGATCCCTTCGCGCTGCAAGGGCATTAGAGACAATTTAGACAAATTATACAAGAGCAGAAAGCTGCTTCAATGTATAATCCATTTATATATATGTTGGCAACCAAGTTATAACACCAACCATTACTCCTTAGTTGCGTCAAAAACTTTCATTTCGGACCATTTCGCAATGACTGAAAATACATCTACTTTTTTCTGATTTTTTCCATTACTAACATACCAATTTGTTGCGCATCGATCCCTGTATTAAGATGGGGAGTGTCAAAGTAGGAATGTATGACAAATTGGTCGCTTTCATATGAGACGAATATGCAATAGTTGGTAATTTCCCAAAATATGTTGTATTTTTCATTGTGACAAAATGGTGAGAGATGGAAATGACAGCGCTTTTGTCACAACCATGTCATATTGGATGGCGTTACAACTTAGTTGCCATCATATATATTGTTATCTAGTGGTGTAGAAAAAATTAAATAATCTACCTTAAAAACACAATCGCTAAAGTGGGACCAATGGGGACTATTAGAGTGGTTCTACCAAGCATTTTGCCCAACGCGACGCACGGTCAAAATAACTAAACTTTAAATCGCTAGAATGACCCTCAAAAATCCGTCACAGGCTTGCCTGCTTGGCTGAAGGCTGAAAAAAAGATTTGTGCTACAAATACTTCTGGCCCTACAATATTGAGAGGAACAAATGACACAATAATCAAACTTATTTTTGACAACCAAAAAGATGGGTAATGAGCCTCTTATTTTTTTCGTATATAGTTATATTAGTTCCTACTTCTAACCTGATGGCAACCATCCTGATGCAAAAATGAGAATTTTCGATGGAATTTTCTGAAAAACACTTGCAATCGCAAAGATGATGATGTCTGGAACAGCTACAAGCTTACAATCACACAATTACAAAACATTTATATTATTATATCAAATTATTAATACTTATGTTAGTGATGGTTCCCATAGATGAGAATTCATCATGAAAGTTATTGTCAGTAATCAATTTATCCAAGTTTTTAACATAGCGATTTACACCTTGAAACTTTGAGATGCAATCAAACGTTTCCGCCTCAAAGTTGGCCTGCAATTCCTGTTCATGCTCAGTCTTCTTTTGAGCTTTCCCAACAAATAGTATTTTGTTGATGGTTTTGCCATCTTTAGTAACTGTGATTTCCTTGTTCATTTGTTTCACAGCTCCAACTTATATGGAATATTCTTTATAAAAATTTGGTCCAGTCCACTGTTCCTGGCCTGTGATCTCTCCTCATGAACATTCCTTGCTGCACTTCTTTGCCATCAATAAGCATACCATCAAATTATCAATCACATTCTTGGCAATCTTTGGCTGTATTTCAGTCAATTTCTTGACTACAAGAATGATTAAAAATTCATTAGACAGCTACAATTTAGACTAATACTATACATTGGTATTTGTTTGGAGGCTGTTTAACAAACATTTGAAATTTCCAAGAAGATTCAAAAATAGGTGCTTTTTAAGTGGACCAGTGGGAGTAATAGTGCTGGCTCTGTCTCTCTAGAGAGAGAATGATGGAGTAGGAATAAGTATTGCAATTTTCCTTACTGCTGAAGCTTTTATCATCCTACTGAGAAATATTCCCGAGACAGTTGACATCAAAAGATACTATAATATGCGTCAGTGGCAGAAGTGCTACATATTCTTAACATCATCATTCACCAATCCGAAAGATCAGACAGCATCAAACATCATCATTTCATCATAATGAAGGCCTCCGTTATCGTCACAGCACCCCTACTTGCCACCTCAGCCTCGGCCTTTGTTTCCATAGGAAGAAGTATTGCACGGAGTGCGTCTATGGATATCTTTGTCAACTGCATGTAGTGTATTTCTGTTTCATTCATGCTCTCACACTGTGCTACTGTCTCTCTCTCTCTACAACAGCCCGTCGCAACACTCGCTCAAGCTCCAGTCTCAACTCCGCCCCTCCCTCAAGAATCAACCATAATATCGAACTCGACTCCCCCAAGGTGGCAACGCAAGCTGCGCTTCAAGCTGGAGACAAAAAGGTTTACTGTCGCTGCTGGCAGAGTGGTACTTTTCCACTGTGCGATGGAAGTCACAATGCTCATAATAAGGAGTGAGTGTTGTTGCCCACATAATTGTTTCAATTTATACTGTATCATCGGGTTCATAGTATAACAATATTTTCTCTCCCCTGTATGTCACGGTTCTTGGCGCTCTACGTTGAATAGGACCGGAGACAATGTTGGTCCCTTGATTGTGAGTGTTTCTAAAACAGAGTAAGAGATAGAGAGAGAGGACGGGGAGGAGATATAGGATGATTGTGGATGCTATTTGCCTCTCAGTATTTCGTCTAGGAAGTTCGTCAGCTGCAGGAGCTATTATCTGAGCTGGGCCTGAGGTAATCGGATAATAATTGTGTCAGAGGGAAGTCAAATGGGAATTGAAATATTGATCTGATGAATGACTGGGATTCCTTGGAATTATTTCTTTCAGAGTGCTTTATTAACCACGTAAAAATAACATTAAGTAAACCTTTTTACATAGCCTGAACATGGCGTAGTTTTCTTCGTGTTGAATTGTCATCAAATAAAAAGTATTTAGTATTTCTTTGATTAACTTAAACAACAAGGCTGGTTATCTCCTAACCCGGGCATATTGAACCCTGGTATCGGTGGTACCATTCCGTTACCCGACTCAAAGGGATTCATGATTGGCAATCCTTCCTCATCGAATTCCAAACCTGGTGCCAAATCTTTGATGATGTCTGCAGGTGGTTGTCCATACCTTTCATCGAAAATATCAGCATACAGTAAGAAGATGACATAATGAAATGGAATGAGACGTAAAACATGTGAGACAAGTGTAAACATCAGTTAATGAAACAGCCATTTTTATCTGAGCACAATAGATACTACTGCATTGGCAAGGACTCACTCTTGAATATCTTGCATCAACTCCATCAATCTTTCAAAATCCTGTGGATCAGTTTCATAGACCCGAACAATTTTCTGAAAATACTGATATTGACTTCCGTACCTAAGGTATTCTTCTTCCTTCAACGTTGACTTATTGCTGGCTAACCATGCAGGAAAGCGAAGACATACTTCTTTCATGGGGGTGTACATTATGTCTTTGTCAAGTAGTTGTTTCATTACTGTATCTATGAGGGCGTTACTGTCTTGGGAGGCATTCATTTTCTCAAAGTCTGACATTAGGGTGGACATCATATGTTCTGAGAATTGTTCAAGCTGAGAGGTGGTAGAGGGATCTAGAGTGTGATTGTTGTTATTGTTGCCGCTGTTTGTGCTGGTAGTGTGGTTGATCCTATCTAATATATTGGTGATTGTCTGGTCCATATCTACTTCTTCCTTTTTCTTTGATTTCTTTTTCATACTCTTTGAAGTGAGCTTCTTGGCTGCACTTGCACCAGTAGAAGCGTCAGCACCAGAATCAGTAGAATTACAATTTGTCATATTTTTGGTTACAGATTTGACGTTTGACTTGGTTGTTTTAGCTCTATCTACAAGCGCAACATTAGTGCTGGTATCAACGGTTTTTGGCTCCATTATAGTCATCATTTTGTTAAAAATATCATCCAAGTCTTTCTCTGCCTGCTCTATATCGGCCAAGCCATTAGATCCGTCTTCATTCAAGACTTTTTTCTTATCTCTATTGCTATTGGAGAGTTTGTAGCTGTTATTGATATTAAAGTCATTATTGTGGTTGGCATTAATAAATTGTTGCATCATTCCTTCAAGAGAGGCTGTCATTGCCGATTCTTCTTCTGACAGAGAAGTACGGGAAATAGATTCGAATGCTGATCTTGGAGTGATACCATGATCTCTTTTGGGCGGTGGCTCTGGACCATAGTAACGGGGAGATTGCCGCTGTTGTTGCTCTGACAGCCCCGATTTCTTCACTGCAGATTGCTCGATTTGAGTGCTATAAACTTCATCGTGAGAAAAATTTGTAGCGACAGTGACATCATCAGTTGCAGAAACTTTCGTTTTTGTATTTGCCGTGGTCAATATCCCCATACCAGGCTTGTCAGCATTATCGCAGACTGTTATTTCATCATGATTATCATAATTGTTATTGCTATCGCTATCGTCTTCATCGCTATCAGTTTGATCGAGCTGATCTAGTGCTGAGTCGAGGAGGAAATCGAGCTGCTGCTGTTTCTGTCGACGTTCTTGTGAGGCCATTTCGTGGAGTTACGAGAGAGGTGGTAGGCAGGATGGGATCAGTCAGTACGGGTCAGAATAATTATACTTGCAAAGATTTTTGAAAATTAGGATGTTGTCAAATTTTTGAAAGAAAAGTGAGTATTTTTACAGTCAATTTTTTGCCAATCCAACCATTTCTGAAGCTACACTGACATCAGACAAAGTTGACAATACCAGAAACTCTAATTAGATGTCTCCATATTGTTACATTGGACATCAATGTGTAACTTGTACCTTTGCAGTTGGAGATCACCACTGAGAAGCTGTGGAAATATACATAGAATCCATCACCAATGTCAAATAAATTCACAAAAGTGTATGATGGATTCATCATATGAGGACACCATAACAAATAAATTCATAACATCCATCACCATGCCTTAAATACATTGAATACATCACTAATGATCCAAAAATTTACTGTATCCATCACTGATTATGCATTTGTCTCATCATTTGCTCAGATTCTAATAAAGATGTCATTATAACCATATTGACAGATAACTGCAATGTTCTGGATGAATCGATTTCCATTTAATCTCTCGTCTTGCAATGGCACAATCATCAGGAAGGTAGAGGCATATCATCTACATTTACATTTACATGCACCGTAGAGAAAGGACCTGAATATGGTTTTTCTTTACACAGACTCCCATCAATGCACACTCTATCCTGAAGAGTCACATCTAAAACACATTGTTCACAATCAATGTGACCACTTCTCTACCACATAATCGTATCCTTAAATTTGGATCTCATCTGCTCTTTACTAAAAACATGCCTTCTACTTCAAATGCAGCCTCAGCTCTGGCTGAGAGTGATATCTCATAGTACTGTAGTTAACTTCATATTTATGAAAATGTAATGAACTACCATTTGAGATTTTATAACTTATGAGCAGTGATAAAAACAGCATTACTCAAAAATCATCTTCGTGAAAAATCAATGAAATCAAATGAATATCATGAATTCTGATGCAATAAAGCTTCACCTTATTAAATGATGATAACAGCCTGAAGCATTCTATCTTTTCATGTTGTTCTGAATATGATTAGATAATAATTTTAGCAGATGACAATAGTCTATCTGTAGAAAATAACTTAGTCACAGAATTAGCTTAGGGGGCAAGATAAAGAAGGGTCATTATTTGCTATGATAGAGTCTCAATGCTTCTTTCAAGTGAAGATACAAGTAGATTCTGTGGAATTCATTGAAACCTTTCATAAATTCTGATATCTAAAGCCAATCAATGTCTTACATATTTGTAGGTAAAGTTGAATAACAACTTTTTTGCCTTTCTTGACAACTTTAAGTACAACCAGTCTTTCCGTAACATTGTTTTATACCCAATCTTTGAGTACAATTATTAGTATCCCGATGCTACCTCATAGTTGCTATAGTAGCTACTGCTTCAACATAGTCATGCTATCACCCAATCACAAAGATGGGTTTCTATTCGAAGATTACCGTGAGTGCATGAAAATTCTTCAACCATCACACGATCAAACCGAACAAGAAATAGTCCTACAGTTCTTAAGCTAACAATTAAGAGATCCAACCTTTTGTCAAAAATCTCCTCCACCTCAAATCGATCTATCAAAATTGAATCTCTTGCTTGTGTTGGCTCAGCTAATGTCATGAAAGAGTTACAAAGTACTCTATACTTTGCTGCCCATTAGCGAATCTTCTCAACTGGTTCATTGATTTCTATCTCCCAACAGAACGAAGGACTGTATAAAGTAGTTCATAGTAATGGTGAGGATGACTACCTATTTCTTGCGTAGCATATAGTAATGGGCCTGAACAAATTAGACGCATTGTATGAATCCTTTGTGAGCGATGATGGTGAATAAAATAACCTAAGGATTGTTTTTTCCACAGTCAAATATATGATCTAAAACTTTGCTTTTGCTGAGAAAGAGGGAGGGATGAAAGAAGCGATGTGACGTGAGATAAAGAAGCGAAATTTGGTAGAGGTGTCAAAGGATAACAAATCAAATGGCGCAAAAAAGAGTTCTTGAAAGAATTTTCATTTGCAACAGAATGATCTAGTTCATGGAAAATTGCAAATCATTTTCTGATGAGAGAGTTGGAGATTACCACAAAATTATTTGCGAAAAGACGTATGCCATCTTCAAGGGAAATGCAATCGATACTTTTGTACCATTTGAAGTCAATATCAACTCAGAAAATGAAAATGAAGATGAGGATGGGGGGTTACTTATAGAGAGTCTTCAGTGGCTCATCACAATTTAATGATTTTAAGTTTGATGATATGATTTCCAAGGGAAAATTCCTCTTGGTGGTGAAAAATATAAATCAGTTCAGATGACTACTGAATATATTGAAAAGGGATCAAGCGATGACAGTAGATACATTCAACCATGAGATGCGAGCATCAGAGTTATAGAAAAACCAAAACTAAAGCCTATGAAAACCATGGTTTATAGTAAAAGGGTTCTTAGGCAAGAACGCTCTTGTTTCAGAAACTAATAAAACGACTACCAGGCAAAACAACATTTCTGTTAGTAACAGTATAGTATACATATTGTGTCAGTATATATACTGTCGAATACCATATGCTTAGAGCTGACAATATTCACTG
>JALLAW010000626.1:0-12027 GCA_036939535.1 Cyclotella kingstonii | reverse complement strand
TAGGTCATCACCGTTCGTGGCAAACATGTCATTTGTCGAGTGAGAGTCGACAAGGGTTTCAAGCCAAAAAATGATCCCAAAAGGCTTTGGGACTCTGAGACTTGAGTATCTCCCAAGTAATACCACGTTTGAGTTCACGAATGAAGCCTCTGGCTACTTGTGACTATGGCAGGTAAGGTTAGGTTTGCCCGATGTGACAGTCGGCATCGGTCGTCTTGCAACGAAAGTCACCCAGGACTTGTTCCTTAGATCTGTCGAAGATCCTGTCAGGTGGAACACCATATTGTTTAAAAAAGCAACGATATTGCTTCGTCTGCTAAGCCTTTTGACTTCATTAGGAAGGCACGAGACCAAATAAACGAAGGACAAAAGACTTGTGCACATATGCTCTTCCGTAAAGATGGAATACCAGCGAACATCGTGTCTGTGAAGATCGTATCTGGCAGGCGATTGTGCTGCAGCATTCGGTCGTTTATTGGAAAGCGTTTGACAGGGTTCGAACAAGTGTGTACCCCACGTTGGGTTGTTCATTTAACAGTGGTCTTAGCGCGAGCTAGGGGAATATTCCATCGCAGTTCGAGCGTGGCTGCATCGATGGCTTTACCAGCCTTCGAGATAATTGTTTCTTGCCTAATGGCATTCATCGAGTGTTCATCTAATTTCAGGGAGGAAAAGGCAGCCAGGACGGAAGCAAAGATCTCGTCGTGACAGTTGTTCAATGCATCACATACAAAGGAGGTCAAAGAGCTTACGAGGTGATCTTGACGTGGGCAACCCGTGGTATTACTGAGCCACGGTTGTCGGTCGTAGCATCCTCCTGTTCTTGACCTGCATAACCAGTGTGGAATGGGTCCCATGTAAGGTGCTTATTCGTTACTTCAATGCGTGGGACGTCGTCTGAGTTCCACTGATCTTCAGTAACCTGCTGTTTTGGAAAACATGAGAAGACCCCATTGAGCGATAAGGGCAAATACACATGGTTTTGTGGATTGTCAGAGTCGGGCACCACGATCGCATGATCTTCGTCCGTGGGGCAGGTCTTCAAAAAAATTGGTGTATCGTTTAAACTAATGCTAATGACCCTGTACTGAAGTGGGTTCAATAGGCTGCGTTTCAGATGGGCCATGTGTATCGCTTGGTGTAAGACAAGATAAAAAAGCTTGTGGATTTTGGGATGAAAGTATCTCAAAACATCTCTAACCAGCATATTGGTCTTGGCTTGCAGTGCCGTCTCGTAAACATAAACCGTTATAGGCTTACAATGATCTCAAATGACTAATGTACCCTGACCCAAGATACAAGTGTCAGCGTGCGAATCAATCTCTAACATTGGATTTAATGTATCGTTTCTATCACTAGTTAACGAAGTAACATGTGACGAAGCCGGTTTTGCGAGGGCTTTGCGCACAGCAGAAACACCCGAAGGTGATGATCGCGACACTAGGACGTATGCGTAGATCAGCTCGTCGAGACGATCTGGAATGACGTGGCTGATCAACCTGCGACACTGGTGTGACGAGCAATCACACCACAGGGCCCACCACGGCTTTTGACAGGCGCACAAGCAGAGTCGTCATGGACTGACTCGAGTGATCCCTCTTGGCAACCTCCAGAAGCAGAGCTTACGGCGGTTGGAGGATCACTCGCAACAGGGTCGTTTACAACCGGCGCGGTGGTGATAGCAGAAACTGAGGTCTTCCTCGATGCAGTCTAATGTTTCCTCCTCTTCCTCTCCTGATTCTAGTGGCCAGGGCATACGCATCGATTGAGGAACATGCTTATACTTTGGCCATACTCGTCAGGGGAGTATACAGTGTACTTCAAGGTGCGAGACCTGATAAGTTTTGCGATCTCAACAAGGCCGAAGCCATAACGTGCAGAAGTTTCTTCGCACAAGATGGCAGCACCTCTGTGATCTTTGCGACATCTTTGGCTGGTTTCAAGTTGGGGTTAGACATACGCTTCCTGCCCCTAACCTATTTCTTCTTGGCATCGCGAGCAGGAGCGGTATGGACTGAATAGACGTTGGAGCCACGGTTTCAGTCTTTGAGACTCTTTCCAAAGGCGGTATGAATTTGTGAGGTAGCCCATGGCGGCGTGGAAGCCGTTTGTGTACTCAGTGTGTTGACGGATTTCTATGATGGCGCTATCAAAGTTTGATACTATAATACCATTCAGAAGCTTTTCCACCTTCTCATTTTGGGACATCGCATATAGCCCATGTTTCTCAAGGCTTGAGGCCCTGAAATGGAGATGAAGATGCTTGAGGATGTAGTCCAGCGAGTGGGTTGTCACCGGTGTCCTTGAACTCGAGGAACTCACGCCCAAGCTCTCTCATCAGTCGGTGAACAGATTGAGAGTCGATGTAATGTTCGTAGATTTCAAGGTAAATGGCTCGTTCATTATGATTGAACTTGGCGAGGTTCCAAGCTTCAATCCCCTTAAAAAATGTCTAGAGGGCAAGTCAAACAAACTTCAAATCCACTAGGAACGTGAGATTAAAGGGGCCACGTACTTCGGTAACTTAGGGGCCGCAAAGAATCAGGGTGCGATCTCATCATCGAGAGAAGCAAAGTCGTAAGATGGTTCATCATTTTCAGGACGCGGTTGGAGGTCGCGACGTATGACATACGCCAGGAGAATGCCAGTAACCCAGCGCATCGTAGATAGAGTCATTTCGATTTGCTCAAATCTCTCGACAATATTTTTAAAATTCAGGGTCTAAAGAGTGACCGAAGAGTCATACAATTCTTCTTCGAGTTGCCGCTTATGTTTCAAGCCACAGACATCCTCCAAAGTGAACTGATACCATTAAACAGCTTGTGAGATTCGTAACTGAGTTTTCAGGGGATAAACCAACTAACAGAGGAACTGCTCAGTGGTGGCTATCATCATCATGTTAGACCCTCCACTCCTCGGAGAAACTGAGAGGCAGTAGATGAGGCAGCTGATTGACTTGTCTGGCTGCTCAAGCCACTCCCCCATGGTCGATAGGCCGTGGTGGTCGACGATCAAGTGGCAAAGAGCTGGGGTGATTCGATTTTCGCGCGGGTCAAGATGCTGAATGCCCAGGTTGGCCCGTGCGACGTTGGTGAGTTTCACACCACGTTGAGTGGTACCGAGCGTGTAGCGATGGATGTTATCCTTCGTCAACAGCATGTCAGATCCAGCTGTAGGCGTAGCATGGTAGGCTGGTGATCCCTATTTTCCAGAGGATCACTCCGCTCTGTCAGGATTTCGGCATCACGATCGAAGTCGGCTGGGTGGTGGGGGCCAGTGAGGCCGCAGAATCCAGTGTTCGCGTTCTAGTGCGGTCATGCAGCAGGAGCGTTGTCACCTCCAACTCCAGCGTTAGCGGCAGAGGGAGGGATGATTGCAATTTTTGTGGCGTCAGCCACAGGGGGTATTACAGGGGAGGTTTCAATTCGGGTGGTAGGGCTGATGTTGTGTCTTTAGGATGAAAATTCTTGTATTGTTATGATAGCGTGAGTCTGATAAACAAAAATGAATTGTACGTTCAAACTAGCTAGTAGTAGGTAGGCAGATTTAGGGGGTGAGTTCATCCCAATTGAAGATCCAAATTATGAACAGGTACTCTCCCCCCAGTAAAGCGAGCTTGGCTTAATAGCTATGACTATTTTCTTGTATCACATAGATACTAGCGTATCTAAGAGGGAGGAGAGCGAATGAGACAGAAATATTTAAGTCTGTACTTATACCCACCTTCCTTCAAGCAAAAGCACACTACTTTTCCTAATTTTCAACAATAAAAAAATGTACTGTGCTTCAAAAGTTGACTTGAGGTAGTAGGAATTATGATGTGGAATGGGCAGGCGTGTCGATGGAGGTAGAAAGGGAGGAATAGAATGGTGTGTAGGTGAGTTGGGGTGAGAGAAGTGGAGGACCCAACGGCGGCTGTCAGAAGGTGAGGTATGGCCATCTTCTTTGGCAATGTTGGCAGCAGGTGGGCGGATACTTGTGGTGGACAGTAAAAATGGGCACTATTCTTATCAAGGATCATTCCATAAGGATTGTAGGGTAATGTGTTTGGAGGGGAATGTTGGTGGCGGGAAGTTAGGGGGGATTTCTTTCAGAGTTATGGCCATTGGCATTGGTGACCTGGGGGTGTTGGAGGTAACTGCGGTAATGTGAGCTGGTAGGGAGAATTCAACAGCTGTACGTAGGCTGTCGGTGAAACTTGAACAAAATTGGTCAAGTACATTCACAGTCCCCAAAATTCAGATAATGAATTCAATCATGGGGATCTGAATTCACATGAAAAAGACAACTGCTCAAAAATCACTCAATTTTTGTGCAGTATCCAGGAATGAATTTCTCAGCCAATATTGGCCAGAATTACATGATCTCAATTGATCCCAGTAGCTGATCTATCAGAGAATAAGACTGCACTGGTCTGATTTTTCTCTACATAAATTTGACTTGCTGGTGAAATTCCTACCTAAAAGCACGCCATTTTTGAATCTTATTTCAATTGTTACAACTCAGTCGATTTGTTGACTGCAAACATCTAAATATCCATTATAGTAGATGGTTATGAACTCTAGAGACAAAGACAGGTATAGTATTGGCTTGGTGGCAGTTCAACAAAAATCTGAAATATTCGAGTATATCAAAATTAGATACATTTAAGTGGATCGGAGGGAGCACACAATACTTTTTGTTTCCATCCGTAATGCGCCCCGGATGTCAGCACACCGCCCTAGACGGCAACTTTAACAGTATGTCTCATATTTGTCCCCTGTAAGGATCGTATGCCCGAAACTACTATCGTATGGATACACAATCGTTGGTGCCGCGATAGTTTGCTTGATGTGTCGAACAGAGATGCCTTCTTACTGGCTGGCTGAGTGGCTGTCAATCTCTACCTCCAGTGGTAGGCTGGGTCCGTATTTGAATATGTGTCAACATCATCTTTGCAATTACCTGCTGCACACTTGCTTGAAAGCTCTTTGTCTCTCTATTTGGGCCCTCCTTCTCGTTTCTGACTGTAATTTTCCAACCTTTTATTCTTATAATTCACCATAAGCAAACCTGCACATATA
The DNA here is from genome assembly GCA_036939535.1 of Cyclotella kingstonii. Lineage (NCBI taxonomy): Eukaryota > Bacillariophyta > Thalassiosirophyceae > Thalassiosirales > Thalassiosiraceae > Cyclotella > Cyclotella kingstonii. The sequence goes on along the minus strand of JALLAW010000626.1, from coordinate 6,964 downwards.
AGCTCAATCAAGCCACCTAAACTTCATTGAAATAGTGCAACTCAGATAACTTTCATAGTTGATCCAAGAGTGCTCTCATCATGTTCAGCAGACTCCGTGCTACCATTACAGGAGACCTCACTCTCTCACCCATTCATCCGAACCAGTCACCTGTACAAAATAGCACACCATCCTCGTCTCAACACCAACAACAGCAGCAAACACGATTTTTACCTCCCAATTTCGTACCTCCCTTTTTCAGAGGGGAATCGTTTGGATCCGACACTCATGACAGCAGTAACAATCGACCTAGAAGTGTATCAACACCCTCCAAATCACCACGGACCATTCGAGCCTCAGCATCGGCACTCTTGAATCTGGCCACGCCACCCTTGTTCATCACGCCTTCCAACATCAATCAACAGGAGGACGATACTGATGGAATATCCTCTCAGCAAGCTGTCGACATGGAACAGCGAGAGACACTCGAACACCAACTCAACCTACGAGATGCACGAATCTCCAAATTACAGCAGGAAATCCACGCCGTACAGAACCAATACCACCAACTTCAAAGAGATCATATCACATTGCGTCGACAGCAGCTAGAGTCTCAACACAGACACATCATTGCCATTAAGCTGTGGACTCGTACGAACGAAGGTCTAGGTGCGCGCATCTGCTGCTTTGAGAAGGAGACTACTGTCGTTGCGGCACGAGAGATTGCATCGTTGATACGGGATGCGGCACCGACGAATAAAGACAGTGCCTATTTGATGACTCTTCAAGACCAGTTGAATAAGGCGACTTTGAAATTGGAGCATTTGGGGAGTCAAACGGAGATTGTGCTGCAGAAGGGTGAAGAAGTGGTGGAGAGTTTGCGAGAAGAGATAAATGAGGTAATTAGAGAAAGGAGTCGAATGGAGATTGAGTTGTTGGATCAGGAGAAAATGCTGGAGGAAGACAAGAAGCGGATGATTACGCGGACGGAATGGAGGTTGAAGATGATTCAAGGAGAGATTGACTTTTTGGAAAAGAAGGCTGTGGAGAAATTGAAAGATGAGGAGAATGAGGATGCTCAAAAAGTCAAAGATACTGAAACATTTGAGGGTAACACTAGTGTCGTTGTGGCTGAAAATAGTGCCAATGAAGATAATGGCGTAGAGTCAAATGAGATTGAAAATGAAATCACATGTGAAAAACTCCGGCGAGAACTTCACAAACTCAGCAGCGAACGAGATCGTACTGTGTCCTTATTACGATCGAAGTTACGTGACAAGAATGAGGAGTACATGTCTCTGATGAGACTCAAAGATAGTCGAGTAAAGGAGGTACAGAAGCTGGAAGAGGAGAAGAATGAGAGAGAAAATTGGCGACGGAGTCGTGAAGATATCTTAACTCCTAGTTGATTATTTCCGCACTATTTGGGGATCTATGGATCTGTTCTGCACCATTTTTCAACTTTTCAGTTGTTCAACGATCATACTTTTCATCATTGGTAATAGGAAACTTATCTGTGCGAAAATGACGCATATGCGCTTCCAGAATTTTCCACGCTTTTTTTACTGATAAGCAAATATTTGATGATCATTTTTATAGTACTCCTTTTGCTAAATGCATTATATATACTATTTTGTAAAACCGCCAATGAATCGTCAGCTTACAAATTATATCACTCGCAAATAATTAACCATACACTGAAAACAAGAGTCACATCTGCAGGCGCAAGGAAATACCTCAATCCCAACTCCTATCATAAATAACTTTTATTTTTGACCAACAATTCCTTTGGGCCTCTAAGTGGCGTCGAGTGAACAATCACCATTCCTTCCCACTGTCATGACCTCTTCCTTTTTAACAGGGCTTAGGCACCTCCTCCAAGGAACATGTTCACTCGCTGCATAATATAATCTTGCTCAGGATCATAAGGACTTCGATAATTACGACAAAAATGAGAGTTAGTTGGGAGATTAGGGAGAAACATATAGAGAGAGAGAGAATGTGTGAGATTAAAAGCAAGAATCGTAAAGAACCATCCACTCTTCCACTTACTGCTCCTTGCTTGGAATTTCCAATACTGTGGGAATAGTCTGACAGTAATCTTTTAGAATATGCCTCATCTCATTCGCCACATGCTGATTGATCAGTACGATCCCCACGTCGTCTCTGGATGTAAAGTTCTTGAAAGCCTGTTCAATTGCTTCTGGCTTGGTGTCCGATTTAACGGTGAGGAAGTTGGTTGAATCTGGCGTGCGGTGACCGATGCCTGCAAGAAGAAAGCCGGTGACGGTATCCTTGTAGAGGAGAGAGTCGAGAGAGAGAGAAAGAGTCCAAGCGAATGTGAGAGAAAGGAAGTGAGTCAAAGATCAGCAAGAGGATAAAGAGGGCGTAGTAAGACCATGGCTGTGCAGTGAACTCATTGGCAATGAAGAGAAATGCATTCCTGACTGTAATGACGCTGTCTACCATGGAATTATTCAATGGAGTTGCCCATTTGAATGTAAGGGACTTTTTATCCGAAACTCTCGAACTAAACTGACCTCATCACCAATCACAGCTACAAGTTTTCCAGCTTCCTAAAAGTGGATATTGAAAATGAGGGAGCACACACAAAACCCACTGAATGAAGTTAAAGAAAGATTAAAGATATAGAGAAGAAAGAAAGGGATCTCAAGTATGAAGAAGTCAATAGCAAACAGGTCACAACCGTAACAGCTCCAACATCTACAATAACTGTAAAATTTCCCATTTTCACATCGGCCAACTCGTTTCATGCAGTGACATGTAGACAGCAACTCACCATATCGACTCTTTCGTTATGTCTCGTTCTCGTGTCCTTCGAGTAATCGTTTTCGCTTGTGAACTTCGAGTAAGCTCGAGTTCGAGAGAAATCGAAAAGAGATTAGTTGACAAATGAAGGAAGTAATTTTTAGGCGAATTCTTCGCTGAACTTCTTCTTTCTGTAAAATCTATTAGTTCCCAAAAAGATTTGTTAGAAGCTTTGTACCTGTTTTTCTCAGTCTTCAGCTAGGTATCTCTAACTCAACTAGCGACAAACCTCGGTAATTCTCGTAGAAAGTGTCGAGATATTGCCCCCTCAAGAAAAGATTTTATCGCCTCCTTCTCATTCTTCACAATTCATAAGAGTGCTTTATAGTACTATACTCTCTATAGAGAGGTATAGTAATACCACGAATTTTTTCGTGATTTCCCGTATAGTACACGATATTTTTATCTGAATCCGATTCTACGGATTATATGTACGTATGTATTGAAATGCTGTTATGTATTTTACCATCATGCTATGATGCGACATCAAAATCAATATTTTTGTCAACTTGCCATGACTTCCAAGACGACAGTAAGAAGACGAAGCATTGCCGTTCCAGCGAATACTACGATGCAATTACAGCCAATGCTCACAACAGCATCAACAAACTTCAGAGATGCATACTACTTTCATAACACTTCGCCTCTGCCCCATAGTATGAATTTGGAACAGCAACACTAGTCCAAGAATGGTTTTCGTGAAATACTCTGACCAAGATCAGGAATATAATGCAAATAAAAAACATCACTGCAGCAATAACCATTGCCAAGACAAAAAGATACAAAAACTTAGCAGAAATCATCACAAGGAAGAAAAGGTGAAGGATCATAGAAACACTGTCATTAATGACGACTGTTTTAATGAAATGAACAAAGATTGTACTAAGGTTCATCTTTCTGGTGGTGATGACCATAGTCGCATCTTTGATCAGCTTCGGAAAGATAAACACAAAGTGTATCAGCCTAATTGCGCCAGATTCCATCAGAAAAAACTAGAATGCAGTGACTTTTCTTCTCATGAGTCTCGGGAAGACGAGCATTATGGTAGAGAGATGGATACATTTCAACCTTCTTCTCTGCCTGTTTCTGATACTCAATATTTTGAACATCAGTTTCAACAGCATTATCAAGAACAACAACACGAACAGCAGCAACGGATTAACAATCAAAAAACTGCACTCCTCACTCTTCTCCGACAACTAAAAGATACAGAAGAGGCATTTCTCCATTCTCAACAACTGTTTCAAGCTGAAAAACAATCTCTCCAGCAGAATATTTCCGTTCAAGAGAAGCGCTTGGCAGAGGCTACTGCGCAGTTGCTCGATGAAAGGAAGCAATGTCAGCATCAGCTCACTGAAGAGAGAAAGAGAGGTGAGAGGTACCAAAAGGGAATGAAGAAAGTGTTGGCGCAGTTGGATAAATTCGCCTTGGGGTGTAAGGAGTATGGATTGGTTAGTGGAAGTGTCAGTGTGGAGAAGATGGGTGATGCATTGAAGATACAGGTGGGAGAGTGGGCACAATGTTTTGATGTTGAAGTTCATGATGGTGAAGTTTATAAGACTGGGAGCGCAAGTACTAAGGATGGTAAAGATTTTTGTGAGTTTGATTTAAATAGATCGAGTACTAGTACTCGTTTCAGTTGTAGTATGGAAACAATACAGTCTCTTCATCTGGAAATTAAAAAGTTGAAGATGAAAAATGTCACTTTAATGAAAAGAATAGGAATGGATTGCAGAAAACGAAACGAGTGCGCTATCAGCCATACAGGAAGTAGTTATGACAGTTGCCACAGTAGTACACTTACAGATATAGAAAAACTGAAGATAGGTGTAACTACCAATAAAATTGAGTGGAAGGACCACAGTGAGTGTGGTAACTACATAAATGATAGTATGAATGAAGTCAGCAAAAACGATAGACGCGTAGTTTTGGGCAAATCTGTCTCAGACACTCTGGTGTCTAGACCAACAGGATCCAATACTAATGCTCCAGAACTTGACGCTTCAAAAGTATCCCATTTATCAGGATTAACGAAGTCTTCTACAGAAATGCTGATAGAAGCCATGTCCGTTTTTTTGAATGACTTTGAGATTAAAAAACAAATGCAAATGAGTGAGCCCACAGCAAGAGCTGGTGATGAGGGAAAAAACATTGATTATGTGAATGAAACGAGTGGTAAAAAACCATGTCGGTCATCTTTGTATGATATCCATCAATCCTCATTTTCCACTAAAGTGACAGCTCCACAGTGCCTGAAATACTCGTCAATAATATCCGCTGCTCAGCGGTTAAGTAAAGGTAGCACTACTCCATTCTCTGGGGCATTATCTCCTTCAACATAGATGCGAAATGAGCAACAAAATAGCTATTTTGCACCAGATCATCATCACTAAGAACATAGGGTGAAAAAACTTCAAAGTTACACAGAAAAATGTTATAAAGTAGGGTAAAAATGAATTATTCCAATGGTTGTGGCACCACAATCACAATCATGAGGAGATCAAAATTATCCCGCATCACCAAACCTCTTTGGTGTAACTGATCTCGATTACTGTCCAAAGTTGCCGAAGCAAAACTACTTCATTGTTTTATTTTAGCATCAATCTCATACAAGATAAAAGATTGCTTACATCATTCTTGGTAGGAATGCTTTCCATAACCTCCATTTTAATAATCTGACATTTTCATAAAACATACTTCATCAATTTTTCATTTTAATGTTTGTATTCTTCGATTATGTGAACAAGTTGTTGAGTAAACAGAGAAGATTTACTGTTCTATAGCAATACTGAATTCATTAGTCAATAGTGATGTTTCTGAAAACTAAAACATTAGATTAATATGAATAGACACAAAAAGTGAATGTTTATACATTCAATAGGGTGTTTTGAAACCTAAACACCTGCTAATCTATTTCATATAGAAGAAGAAATCTATCCATGCCGAATCAACTTACGAAACATTGTAAGTTAATAGATTAATGTTTTCACTTACATTTTCTCCAGTTGTAAGAGTAATTTTATAATAGTCCCTGCGTTTCTATGAATCCTCTTCATGTCATCCTAAACTTTCGTCCGGACGATTTCCCATATATTCAAATGGCAGCGTTTTTTGACTTGAGATCTTTTGCTATTCTTAACAGCTGTCCTCCACCTGACAGCCACGAAACTTCAGCTGATCTTCTGAAGTCTTCCTTACTTAGTTTTTCTTCATGATTGTACCTACCACCTGCGATTTTCTTGGAATGACTTGACTTGAGATTGCTGCCTATTCTTAACAGCTGCCCTCCACCTGACAACCACGAAACTTCTGCTGCTCTCATGAATTGATCCTTAGTTGCTTGATCATTATTATCACGTGGATTCCAAAACTTTTTTCTGTTGTGATTCGATTCGACCCCATTACCAATCCTGAATAGCTGCCCGCTAGATGACGATGACAACCGTGACACCTCTGATGCCCTTTTAAAGTCCATCTTACTCATTTCTGTCAAATGATCATCTTGCTTGTATGAGATGACATCATCAGTCACGTTGCATTTTCTTTTGTGGTAGATTTTCAATTTCATCGTTGTGTTGTTTTATTGATGGTCTCTTAAATAGTTGTTCAGTGATTTTGAGAATTGTTCCTATTATTATGGTTTTTATACTTTTTTATGAGGGTATTCATTCAGTCTGTACCTAGTTGCTCACAATTACAATATTGGTTCCTACTTTAATACAAGAAAAAAAGAGTCTTGTCTGAATGATTGGAATATGGGATGAGAACACCTTGAGCTATATTTCTTTACTATACATGAAAGACATACTATTTTCCTCTTTCATGACAGTCTTCTTTCGCGACACTGAAAGGTAATCCAACTAACTCTAAAATCAAACTCGACACATAGCTAAAGTCCGATCATATTAGGCAGAGTTCGGGTCAAGCCCGATTTTTGTTGATGATTTTCTCATATTTTGCCATATTATTGAGTTCAAGTTCAGTTGTCAGTATGAATGTTAATCCCCGTAAAAGCAGAGAACCTACCTATTTATAAAGTGTCAGTGCATTATAAAAAGTGTTAGGTTGGAAATGACCATTTAAGCAGAACCATACTACTCCTGTTTTTTATAGATGCTGATTATTTAGTGATCATCCATATCTTGTTAGATATTCT
>JALLAW010000625.1:0-12031 GCA_036939535.1 Cyclotella kingstonii | reverse complement strand
ACCTCCTCCTAAAGGTGTTGCAATCGATGCCACAATGGAAATTAGCTCTTCTTCAAGGAGATCAATGGCTTGGATTATTGGTTGTCCAACAACTTTTGTGACTGTTTGTTCAGTCACCTTCTTTTGAATTTCATTTTGCACTTGTACCATTATTTCGAATGCTTGATGTTCTTTCGATTTACTTAACCAGAAATGATCTAAACTTCGTTCCAATCTTTCCTCTTCCGAGTGTTGCTATAGATAAAAGTAATCACTGTTAAACACAGTGACTCCAGTAGAAGTAATGAGTTCTTGGTTACTTTAATTATGAGCTATGAAACCTGCTAGTTAGATTCTCTGCAGGTTTTGTGTATTTTAAATAAGTCAAGTTTTCGAAGGCATCATTGCAGGTGACGTCATCTGCGTACGTAGATATGTAGGATCTACCTAACATATTCTGACAGATGCTGCTAGTGATATGATCTGAAATTGGGTGGTAATATTAAAATTAGGAATTGTTGTGTCATGGTTCATCATTCTAAGTTCAGCGGCAATAGATCATGATCCTGATGATTGGCCCAAGTAGCTCCTATGTAGCCTGGTACCAATTTTCGTATGTAAATTTGTATTAATTTTTGTGGAGAATTTGCTATTGGTTTTCCTTATAAATTCAACTTAAGATGAGCTTTTGACAGATGTTGCAAATATTGCCAAAGCAAAAAGAGAATTTAGAAAAGGGAAGAAAAATGGCAAGCCTGCTCCATGTTGCGATGAAAGAACAAATATTAGATAAGAAAACAAATGGCAAATATGGTTTTTCATCAGGAAAGGAGGAGAACATTTTGATGATTGGTTTTTTGACGAGAATGTATGTTTGAGATCAATACTCTTGTCCAAGTGCCTCTGCCGAAGAGATGGACTCCATCAGAGAAGACAAGATTGGAAAAATTGTTTTCAATAATATTGATGAAGAATGGGAGGATCAAAGCAGAGTAGAGTTGGTTGATCTAACAACTGTTAGTGATGACTAACCACATGCAATTGCAGTAATTTCTCCCATGGAAGATGAAGAGTCAAAGAAAAACAATGTCACACCACCAGAGTACTACCTTCCAAAAGGTTGGGTTTTGTGTGAAGTAATAATTTCTATGTATAAACTATTATAAATTGATTATTCTATTTCTCATAAAAACTAGTTGAAAGTGATGAAGGAAATTTTATGTGAAAAAATATTAGGAAAGAAAACTGAGCGGCATAGTTACAAGAATGACAATGAAAGTGATATTAATTCTATAAAGTAGGTAGTGGTGACAAGTTATTGAAATTTGCTCAGCTTATTGTGGTGCACAATTGTCTCACCAACAACATGTGAGAGAAATCTTCAAAATAATCACAATCAAGTCAAAAAGTGGTCAGCAAGATGCTTACATCCATATGATCTAATAATACGGTACTATGGGAGATAATGATCAAGTGAAGTTGGACATAAAGGATTTCTGTCTTAGTATGACAGAGATCAAAAGCATTGAGGATGAATTATTGCAAATGAAAAAATAGGACATTGACATTGTTAATATTTTGATAATTAATGTAATCATCACATGGATTAACCAATACATCAACTAGAAATAAGCACGTCATTAATCAATGAATTAACTACAAAATATACTGAGGAATAGCCACTTGATGCAGGCCATTTCATTTTACCATCGTTAAATTTGATGTCAAAGCCCTCAACAAGGCATGAAAAAGGACAAGCTAAAATCTCTTACTTTACAAATGATGTTAGTGTCTATTGCCATTTCAACATCGTCAGATTCCATCCTCTTTGCCTTATAATTGTCATTTAAATGTAGCATCATTTAAGTGTCATAATGAATCTCATCAGGAGAATACAGTCTTTGTATAGATATAAGCAAATCTTAAAATTCCATTTTATCTAACTGTACACTTCATTCACTCCTCGGCGTGCTAACACTATCCCATAGCACATCAAAGCAATTAATATTAAGTAGCATATAATGCAAAACATAATGTTAACCATACTTGATTTACTGATTCAATTTTATCCAGCCACACATCCGTCTTCAAACCTGCCATCACCCATACATTATAGAAAAAATGAATGAAAAAAATATGCCAATTCAATGTCATTAGTGTGTAAGTATGAATGATTGATGTCAATATGAAGAAAATTACCCCAACCTCATTCCAAATTAATTCCATCCATATACCCCAGGAAATTTCATCATATCAAAAGGAATTAGACTAAGGTGGTACAGTGGCACTATTGTCAACCAACAGACACAAACCTGTTTCACTGGAAAAATTCTTTCACTATGATGTTCTCATAGTTCAAAAGTTGCATCTAAAGATATGGATCATTTTTGATGTCACTAAGAAAGTTATCATACAAAACAAGGGTTCAATCATTGTGAAACCCTGGGTGATCCTTGGTTATTCCCGGTAACTTGCTCCAATGATTCACTGTGATATGGTATGTTCAGGTTGGGTTCTTTGATTTGAAACCTATTTGAGGTGGTCATTGAAGGTGCTAAGAGCACATTTTAGCATCGCTTGAAGCACATTCTCCAGGAAATCCAGTGAGGTTGAATTCATGAATATGATTCCTCATTTTTCACATCTTTCAGGAGTTTTTACATGTCTCTCAAAAAGCACTGTGCTTCCTATGATGATGAACTGGTGAAAATCTCAATGTGTCTCTTCAAAGATTGCAGTTGATTCCTTGCAATCACTAAAAGTAAATCCTCTCACTAAATAGCAAATTGATCCCAAGATCAGAAGCTTAAGTGGTGATGCTGATTTGTTGATGGAGTCACACCTCAACCATTGAGGGAACCACTTGCCATGTCTTGGATCAGAAACCAAATCCAAGAATGATTAGTGATGCATTAGATCAATGTCCATCACCAAATGAAAATGATGAAAAATTCTATAACATCATGCTTGGATCAATGTTGAATTTTTCATTTACATTGAAAAACATTTTAAGGATGGTAAATGGATGTAGAATGTAGATGTAGATCATATACTACTGCGCTTATCATAAGGAATGACCAGTCACTGGGGAGAATTTCTTTGACTGTATGGTCAGATTGCTTGAAGTAATCGTCCCTGTCGTCAAGTATGTTGAAGGAATCCTAGCAGAAGGGGTTGGTGGTGATAGAATGAAAGAAATAATGGTGTCATCAGGAGACAATTTAGTATTCCTGTACATTGGAAATTACCTTTGGACAAATGACACCAAAAGAACCATAAAGAACACTGACATGAATGATAGATTCATAATTCCTTAGATACAACTAAATTATAAAACAATGACAAAGAGCTATGTACCTAATGCATTTGTTTCACTGTGACAAGATAATCAGCATGTATTCATAAATCATACTCTTTTTGCCTTTTCTAGTTCATCGAACCTTGACTTAAGGTCTAAGTATTTTTTGTGAAACGAGTTCTTACCATAGAGTATCATGTACAGCTTTCGTATTTTTTTCTGACGTTTACTAAGCTCAACCTTCATATCATTGAGCATTGCTTTCATACTTTCACTTCTGCTCTGCAGTGAGTTGTTACCATGGTTAGAATTGTTTAGTTTTGTGATCTTTTGTTGCATATCGATTTTCTCCTTCAGTTCATGGTTCTCTCTTTTAATAATATTGTTTCGTTCAACCAACTTGTTTAGCATATCAATCTCTTCCTTCTGCTTCGCGACCGTAGCCTTCATGTCGTCACATATCTTCTGCATTCGAGAGTTTTCTAGAAGTAACTCTTCAAATCTTAAGCCCTCCTCATTTTGCTCATTTATATCCCCCTGTGTTTTTATAAAGTCTCTGGGTGCCGATGTGCCACCATGAATGGTGGAGTGTTGGTTGGAGTTTTCTCCATTTGCGTCCATCATAGTAATTTTCATGGTCGCTAACTCATTGAGAAGCAGGTCAAGTTTAGTCTCAACTTTCTGATAGTAATTATTTTCGGCACCTGATGGAAAAGGCCCCATAGAACTATTGATTTTTTTCTCTGATTGATCTTTAATCGATAGGGATTCGGGAATAAGTAACTTTCCCAAGTCACTATGGAGAAGATCTTTGACTGCAGTGTCAGAGTGCTTGAAGTAATCATCACACTGCCATTTTTTTAAAGTACTTCGTGAGACTCTCTATTAGATAAAGCCATAGTTAGAATAAGATACTCACTCCCAGAGAAATATGACAGTTACTGAATGAATTCTCTTCAATCGATTCATTAGTCATTTTCGGTGAATTCTGAGGTGAATCGATAACAGAATCCAGCGGGATATTATCAGCATCGTTCGAGGGCCAGCTGATGCTATCTGCATTAATTAAGACCTCGCTTCCAACAGAATCTGATTCCCCGAGTTTCGGTGACTCCTCGTTTGCCATAATTTCAATTGGATCGGACCTGGTTTGTTGCTCACAGAGTTTACTGTTTGTCGAGTGGGTGGGATGAAACAGGCAGAACTTCTTCTTTAACCTACTACCTTGTGATTCTGACTGAGTTATTTCTGGAAGTAGATTTTGTAATGCCCACGTGACGTCACTTTAGTCATTGCACACGTCAGGACAGCGAGTTAACAAGCATAATGTAACTCAAGAGAAGGGAAATGGTACGATGAGCTACTTCCTCCTGAAAAAGGCTCCTGGTTTCCTACATGTGGCTTCTGGATTGGGGTCATGCCTGTTGGATTATCTAACTACTATGTATGAAAATAATTTTTCGAATTCTATTTTTTACACTCTCTCTCTCTAGAGAGAGAGAGAGACTGTTAATTCTCATTCCTAAATTTTTCCTGAACTAGGTAATTTTTTTGTAGAGGTTTTGACCATATTTTGAAGACGCACTCATGAAAGGGGTTAGAAGATCTGTGATCGACTTGGCATAGTATGGTGATGCTACTATATAGTATTGGTCTGGAATTACTCGAGAATAAAATTGATATTACTATCCTACCGTTCACAACAATCCCTTGAAAACTTACCCACGTTGAGAAATGAGCTCTTCTGCAATAACTGAGGAATTGCTCAGCGAGCCTCTTCTCACCTATATTATGCCCCTTTACGCAATCGGCTCATGGTACTGCCTCTGTCGTCACTACCAGACAGGGAAACATCTCTTCGCCATAGCCTTCTTCGGTTGGATATGGGCTGGCATCAATATCGTTAATAGTAAACGCCTGGACTTGGGAATTATATCATTTGGACTAGTAATATTAGCTTCTATTTGGGAAAGATGTTATGGTTTTCACAAAGGAGTGAGGATAGTTTTAACAATATCTTGTTTATTGGTAGCTGTCAATTATTCCTTGGTGTTGATCTTTTGGAAGTCAATTAGAGAAGATTTGGCAACAGCAAAAAGTCAGGTTTGGCTCTATACATTCTTGTCTTATTGTACGAGTATGACAATATTTTGGATGTGCGCTGCCCATATGAATCAAGGAAGGGGTGAGATCTCTTCAACTGTGTCGCGAAATGATGTGTCGTATGATTCGGTGCTCCAGTAATGATCCCCCTCACGTTTGCTATCATTTGTGAACTGATATTACATAGTTGTGAAGAGAAGATGCAGTAGTGTGATACATAAGCCAAAGGGATGGAATAGCTACTCGCTTCCGCTACAATAAGCAGTCAGCCACTGTATGAAACTGCTGTTGAATGAGGATCACGGGGCTGTTGCAATTTTTTGGATGGAGACGTTTCACATAATGGTTTTTTTATTTTGAATTAATGAAAAAATGTTATTATTTACAACTATCAGAAGGTTTCAGGTCTAAGGGCAAGTGTCATTAACCATGTTCTCTGAACACATAGCATCATTCACAAAACTACTGTTATTTTCAAGATCAATCTGAGCTGTGTATCAATCTTTTAATTTCCATTCCTCTTTCAGTCACTTGAACTAATCAGTGTAGTATTTGGAGTACTTTTGACTGTTCGTTTTGCTTTCCTTGCAGTAATTTGATTCTCATCCTGGCATGTTTCGTGAGATGTTTGTCTCTCTCTATCAACTTTCACAAAATATGAGGGTATCTAGCTATTATCTTTTTGTTGCATCATCTTATCATATTGTGAGCTGGATTAATTGTATTGATTAAATCATCTTGGATATGGTTGAAATCAAAAATTACAATTGCCATTTTAAGAATATCTCTACCTTTGCAATATACATTTGCATTACCTGATGCAGTCATTTGATTTGTGGCAAAATGAAGACCATTACTCAGATCATGCCCCAATAAATGAGTATGAATACTTGTATTTTTAAATGATCCTTAGTTTGAAAGGAGCTGTTTGAAAGAGATTGTGACAAATAGATATAATACTATCTTGTAAGGTGTATGGGTTATATTCAATTTATATTGCCTAAGTTGACAGCAACAGCATATACTACATCCAGATAAACCTTCTTCATTATCAAGATTTTAACATGGATTATCACAATGAAGCCATTTTTCAGTGTCAGTCCCTGAAAATGATAGAATTAGTTGGAGATGACATATCAATATGAAGTATGAACACACTGACTGATTTTTTTGTCAAACATGTGTGTGAGATGCCCATGGCAACAATGGGGGGCCTTTGACGCTGGCGCAGAATAGATTGACATGCTAGTCTCGGTTTAGGTAGAAAACTTATACTACTCTGATTTATGTCTTTGTATGTAACATAAAATTACACTGTGACAAAAGTTTCTGTCCGTTTCAAAAGAATCTTTTATGCAGATACATCTATATTCAACAAGCTACCTAATGATAGTTGAATCATGTTGTAGTATTAGTATTTGCAAAGTTACAGTGAAAGATGCATTAACAAATAACTTAAATATTAGGTAGGAATTATGCCAGCTCCTCAATTTTAAAGATGGCAGCATATCAATTTGCAGTAATGTAGCCAAGTTATTGGGCTACCAGAATCTGAAAAGATATTGAAAATCCAACCAAAACAGATTGAGACATCCAATGCTGAATATTGACCATTTTTTGCAAATTTTGGTGAGGTATCCATTGAATTCACTGGAATTTTTGTATATTAGCCCAAAATTTTGCGCGCACATTTGGGTACCTACCCTCTTTGCAATCCTCACAAAATAGAAGCCCACAGTAGTGAAACTCGTGACATGCCACAAAGTTTAGACTCTCTACCACCAATACCAGATTCTCCCTGAACACCACTGATGTTGATGGAGATATCTCTACCCCCATATCTCCACCCAGTACTTGAAGATAACAAAATTGAAGCTTATGAAGTCCTTGATTATATCAAGCTACCTCAAGATGAATCTGATGGTCGCCCCTAAAGAAATGGGCTAGAGAAGAGGGAGGCCATAATGCAGCAGCTGCTGATGGTGGCCAATGGTAAGAATGTTTTGGCACAAAACCTGAAAGATGTGAAGAACCAATTTGATGTACACGTGTATACAATTTGTATGATTTGGAGCCCTGTCTATGACTGAATTGATAGTGGAGTTGCCTTCAACGTCAGAACTTTGAAAAAAATGATGTGGATGGGGAAAATGTTATTGGGAGTGAGGACCTAAAGTCATTCCTCTGCATAAGTGTTGGACGCAGCAATCTGTTGCTTGTGCACTGGGTGTGTGACAAACTGTTGTTTGAACGGCATTGATAGAGGGAACATTGAAAATTCATCATAGTGTTATGAAATGGTTGTTGACTGAGACTCACAAAAAGTCATTTGAGATTCTGCATCAATCATCTGAACCTTTGGATCAACTGCTTCATTGACATATATAACATTGTTCATATCTATGAAAAGTGGTTTAATCTGTGCCAGATCAAGGAGAAGTTTTATCTGGGGAAGGACGAGTAGGAGCCATAGAGAGCCACAGAGAACAAGCAACATATTGGGAAAGTGATGTTTTTAGCTGCTGTGGCTCGTCCGCGACGGGATCCTCATCGAAAAGAGATGTTCAAATGTAGGATCAGCTGCTTCTCCTTTGTCACAACGAAAATAGTTCAATGGTCAAAAGGTGAACGATGACGAGGAGACACATTTCTTGAAGCAATGACAAGTATCAAGAGGGAGCAGTACAAAGAGTTTGTGCTTCACAAAGTAATTCCAGCCATTAAGAAAAGAATGGAAATATTTACAATGGAGGGGGTCACAAAAAGGATACAGCAAGACAATGCACCTGCTCACATGCACCCACGTGATAAAGAGTTTTGTCAACAGGCAGAGAGTATGGCCTCAGTTTGGAGCTGCATAATCAGCCTCCACAAAGCCCAGACGTGAACATTCTCTTGGGCTTCTTCAAAAGAATCCAAGCGCACAAAAACAACAGCTTCATGAAAGATAGCTTGTAGGAGTTGGTAGATGCAGTGCACATTTCGTTTGAATATTTTTCTTGGGAGACACTCGATATTACTTTTCTAACTTTGCAATCGTTTATGGCTAAAGTTATCAAAGATGGAGGGGGAATAATTACAAATTACAGCACATGAACAAAGAGTACTTGAGGATAGTAGGACATGTTACTTTGCGTTGGAGGATGAGGTTAGGTATAAGTTCATGCATGGGTTCAAGAGGGAGGAATAGGGAGGGTGGAGTAACAGGTGGGAAGTTTTCATCCCCATGTGGACGGTTTATTACCTGCTTATAGTATTATTTACAGATCCACTAACCCATAATCAGTAATTGTGTCTGTTACTACCTGGTTAATGCATTAATTGTAACACAGTTAATGTTAGGTTAATGCTATTGTTATGTTTGTCTTGATGGCTCGGACATGGTCGTCATGGAGAAGCTAGCAAAATTTTCATGTCTTAGCCAAACGAGGAGGGGGAGTGCACCTCTCGTCAGGACATGTATCAATCAAAATCAGGAACAGACCAATATTAACGTAGTAATCATACAACCTACGTATTTATTACAAATTAAGAGTGGTTTTTCGACTCCGATTTACAAATAAACAAAATCAGAGTAGTAAATGTTAGTAACGATTTATAACGGGATCCAGTCATAAACTGTTAGAACTCGTTTACGCGAAAGTAACCAGTTATAACGGAGGAATTTCCCAGTTATAAACGGATAGGGTAGGTTATGGGTCCCAATTTTAATTTCTCCATTGGAGATGTAATCGCCTATAATTTTTAACAGCAGGTCGTGGCTACATACAGCAGCTCGTCGCAAATCTGTCGAGTGATCTATTTCGAGACCTTGTTTGATTGATTGAAGGAGGTACATCACATTGACCACCTTAAAAGGTTGACTCTTTACCACCGAGTTTTTGTATGTTCCGAGTCATGCCTGCAAATTATTTACAGGAACATGTCCCAGGTGTATTGAATGAGTTGATAGAAGGAAGTCCGTCGAGGGACATCAACCAATTCTTACTCATGGTTTTGGGAGCAGAAGGCAAGTAGACTTGGTTGACTTCCAATGCATGCCCGATTGGAACTTCGAGTTCTTTTTGAATTTCTTGGACCATGGAACCAAAATTGCATTTTCAACAGCAATGGCGTCGAAGAGGGCAGCATTAGTGGCTTGAATTTTAATTGATATATGCGCCTTATTTTGCCCACCGTCAATTCTACAGGCCGATAATGGCCATGAATTTACTAATGTGGCATCGCTTTACCACTCAGTCATATTAACTAATGAGGTAAGACATTGTGTAACTCCACAAACGTTATTGTTTCATTAATCTTTTGATGCATGTTCCATATAGTACCTTGATGAAGTGAAATTGATTTGGCCTGAGTGTCGTATGGTGCATAGTTCACCTCGCCACTTTTCAACAAATGGTGAAGTAGAGAGATTGAATAGGACACTTGAGAGTAAGTTGGGCAGCTAGATGCGGGATAACAATTCATCTCATTGGAGTATTGGGTGCGAAATCATCTGTTGGAGGTACAAAGCACATATACACAGGACAATTGGTAACAAGAGTCCTTACCACATCACCTTTGGTCAACTTCCTCGATGTGGCATCTCGAATCTGCCGCTATCGCCTGAACTACTTGAAACCTGCACACTGAAGACGAATTGATGACAGTTATTCAGCCAGACAGCAATGAAACAATTGATACACCAATAACTACTTGTAGAGATTCAAAGCAAGATAGCAGTGAAGACAGTGGTAGTATCAGTGTTTAAATGTTGATGGTATCCAAGGAAGTGTTTTCATTCAATTTATTTACTAAAATGACATCATGGATATTAAAAACAGTGTTGTCTCCTTATGAATTGTACTATGCAGATAGGATTAAGAGGACTATGTGAGTTGGAGTTTATTGATATTGCTGGAAGAAATGTTATATATACTGATGATGATGGCGCTTCTGTTGAAGCTATAACTGATGTAATTGAATTTAATCAAAATCAAGTTTCTATTAAGACTGAACATGAGGGTTATATTGCGCCTACTGTAGATACAGATAAACAGTTAACGTTGGAAGATACAGGTAATTTCTCATTGATAATTTGTATCATTACTTTCATTTTTATTAGAAATACTTACAATATATGTGAATATGAAAGTAAACATGTAATGATTTGTCTTAATTGAACAAAGATCTTGACATTTGCGCTGTCAATGATAATGATAAAATAATTTGGAGATTGATGAACATGTCGAGATAGAAGGTGAGGTTGTTCTTAGAAGTACTAATGAAGATAATTTAGGTAAATACTATTTTGCACTTATGTTGAGTTTTTTATA
Source organism: Cyclotella kingstonii (assembly GCA_036939535.1). Lineage (NCBI taxonomy): Eukaryota > Bacillariophyta > Thalassiosirophyceae > Thalassiosirales > Thalassiosiraceae > Cyclotella > Cyclotella kingstonii. The sequence goes on along the minus strand of JALLAW010000625.1, from coordinate 1,336 downwards.
AACTTTTACTCACATTTTAATAATCTATCACTCACACAATTTTGTATTCCAGATGATAATGAATATTTAAGACTCTGCAATGATTGAATTAATTTGTGAGGAGATAACAGCAGCTATAAAAGAGTATAACACCCAGGACTCTAGCAGAAATGTAGTTCATACAGGAAGCGATTGCATCAAGATGCATTCAACTCAATGAAGAGAGCCGCTACAAAAATGAAAAGGAGAGCAAAGGCTTTGAATTGTGACATGAAGGAGGGTGATGTATTGTATGTGGGTTTGAATGAAGTTGACCAAACTAAGGTCGATGGAAACAACATCAAAAGTGTAGCTGTACAGGTATTGGATAATGGGAATGTTAGGCGTCACAGGCGTAACAACCTTTGCTGCAATCATGAAGGAAAATACTGATTTTCCTATATTATCAACTCATAATCATGTTTTTATTTGCATGCAATTAAATCCTTCCAAATAGACAATCTTAAATGGGTATTTGTTTCAATTAATCCTTTTATAAATTTTCAATGGTATTTTATGATTGGGTATTTTCAAATTGAAAATTTATAACTAGGTAATGCTTAGAAATATCCAGTTATTAATGGGTATCTTCTCAGATTACCCATTTATAACTGGGTAATGTGAGAAATGACAATTTATAACTGAGTAATCAAAAAATGACAACTTATAACTTCGAAAAATGACAATTTATAACTGGGTACGCTCAGATGACAATTTATAACTGGGTATTCCATAACTTTCAATTTATAAAGCATCATTCTGATAAAACCCAGTTATAAATTGTCATCTGGAAGTACCCAGTTATAGATTGTCATTTGAAAATACCCAGTTATAAGTAGTCATTTTTTGTATTGCCCACTTATAAATTGTCATTTTGAAAAGTATCTAGTTATAAATGGGCCCTCTTAGAAAATACCCATTTATAACTCGATATTTTTTAGCATTACCTAGTTATAAATTATCATTTTGAAAAATACCCAGTCATGAATGGTTAATTTTTTAGCGATCCCGAGTTATAACTGGTTAATCTAGCGTAAACGGTTACTGTGAGAGGTATCCCCGTTTACGGAAGCCTCGAAAAACGTGTGGTTCTCCGTAAACGGTGATTTATTTTTACCCAGATATAAATTGCAATTCCCTGGTCATATCTAGGTTTCTTCCGTAAGCGGGTACTAACATGTTTGCTATCAACCGTATATTGCGCCCGTGCACATAGTGTCAAAACCCATATGCATTGAACTGCCTGTATGTATGGCATCAACTGACACTATACATAGAGAGCGGCTAGGTTATGAGCTCACTAATCTTGGACTCAAAA
>JALLAW010000624.1:0-12032 GCA_036939535.1 Cyclotella kingstonii | reverse complement strand
AATTAGGAACTCATATCTTAAATCCTGTAGAAAAAAATGAGAGGCTCATCCGCGCCATAACTTATCCTCAACACAAACAAAAAATCTGCCATGTCAAAGTCCTCCACTCCTCTCGGCTTTTCCTCCAATCCTATTTAATAATCGAAATGACATTTCCGATATGGCCCTCCATTGTGATTTCCCTCCTTTATCCTTTTGCAGATATCGTTGTCTCTGCATTTTCCCCATCATCGTTTATGGATAGTGGTATTCGATGTCTAGACTTCATAGGCGGAAATCGACGAAAGTTAACTTCTAGTGTCTGCTTTATCAAGAAGCTAGATGTTGGTAATGATTCGGATATGAAGTCTAAAGCCCATAATAATGATGTATCGAATTGGTTGAAAGCCTTAATAACATGGGAGCAAGAAAAGTCTGTTAAAACGAATGATATCAATAAATCAATAGATGATTACACATTAAATTCATTGCCTTTATTTGACGGGGTCGAGGTTAAAAGTGGAAGGTCATGGGAAGATGAATTGTCTCCCATGGTGGCATCACTAATCGGAATGATCAATCTCGAGGCATTAATAGCGGCAACAAACTTTGATGTTGTGGGATTGTCTGAAAACGAAACTATCAATAACGAAACAATGGTTTTGTCCGGCACAGTCTCTGGTAGTTTGAAATCATCAGAGAAAGATGCAGTCAATGTACAACGCAGCATTGAGGACGAAAACATTTCCACTACTAAGCTTTTTTCATTCTTAGAAGGAGCCTTGAGGTGGGGACAATTTGTCCCACTTCTACAGAAAAATGTACAGGAGTTAAGAGATGTGGTACAGGAAGATGAAAGTGTAACAAATGAAGAAGTCGTAACTGCAATTGGTGGAATGGTTGATCTTATGTCGAGGGAGTCTCTGAAAAGTGATACATCTGCAATAGATACAAATGTCAATCCTGAAAAGCTACTCCGATACGCAACAAAAAACATAGAGGTTGTTATCAATGGTGCCACATCCTCATTTTCTCCTTCTATATTTCAAAATCTTGTTTTACGAGCAACTAATCCTATTGCAGTTCAAGAGGCATCAAGCAATCTGACAACAGCAATGAAAATTCTATTTGAAGAAGCGAGTAAAGCACCTAGAGCAACAGCAAAGTATACCGCTGAGTTAATAGAGTTTACAAATCGAGTCCTCGTTGACGGATACGTAGCTAATGATTCAAAAGGGAATGAAGTAATTAGTCAACAAAGAAAACCCATCTTCATCAACTATTCTTCAGTCAGAGATGTACCAAAAGATCAACAACAACAAGCTATAGTCAAAGCAACCGACTATGCTACTCTATGTGGCGCTATCTACGAAAATACGATTCCAGTCACACGCAATCTTGGACATAGTATCGTTGCTCAAGGCAAAACCGCAGATATTGGATGGATGATAACTGATAGTCTCCAAAATAATCAAGACTACAATGTCGATGCCTCAGCTGAGCCTACTCTAGTCAGATCATTTATTTTTCGTGGGTTTGATGCGACAGATGAAGCAGTTAATCGAGAAAGCTTGCTGAATACTATTTCAGCAGCAACTCCAGTTCCTATCAAACATGATGAAAATACTTTAATTAAGGTACACGGGGGGTTGCTTTCAATCGCAAACGAACTTTTCCCTGTTCTTCAAACATATCTCGACTGGGTGAGTATATTTCGGCACAGTCATCGATCATCTTTCATTCATACTTACTTAACGCTATTTCCCATGTATCCTGTGTTGATAAGACATCTCCAACTCATAAGTTTGTATTCGCAGGACACTCAATTGGCGGCTCGATTTCAATAATCATACTTCTTCTACTAAGCCAGTGGAAATCTGTAACTTATGTGGTGAGGCAAATTTACTGCAGATTTTTTTTTTCGCGTCGTTATTCATCATTTACTTTGCTCAATGCGTGACTTAACACTCTAGGACCAGAAAGTACTCCGTGTTTTTACATTTGGCTCTCCTCCAGTGTTAATGTTGGAAACAAACGAATTAACTTCCAATTTCGATGAGATCCCAGCAGCATTGGAATCATGTCATATTCTTCAATCCTTAGAACTCCGTACCGATCTCGTTTATGGTTACAATCAACCATGGGATCCTATTATACGACTGTTTACGAAGTATGACCCTCTATACCCTCTAATAGATGATATTGGTGAAGGTAAGCATCAGAAGTCACTTACAGCATCATACATTTCTATAATACAGCGCATCTAATCTTTTTTCATTAGATGGAGTGACACTTTATTCTTCAGGTCCGGCTAGAACATTGCGTCCGATTACTAAGGCTTTACTTGAAACATGGAAAGGGTGGTGAGTACGAGAGGTTCATTTCTACAACATCATTCCTCGACTCAAATCTATCGATTTTGAATTCAAACAATGCAGGCCAAGTTTCAGAGATAATGCGCGTCTTCAATTAGAGCAAAATTATTTAAGCGTTGGAAAGTAAGTTATGTTGAAGGTTGATTTAATCATGCTATGACATCCACCTAGTTCTCATTAATTTTCGATCTCGGATTAGGCAATTTTTGCTTTTACCTGAGCCAATTAGGTACTTATCTGACAGAATAGTTTCAGTTAATACTGCAGTGCCTCGTGTTGACTCTATATTACAAGTGTCTGCACGTGAACTTCTTCCAGGTGAGAAATGAGATGAGATTAATTCATGCTTTGGATTTGAAGTCTAACATTAGATTACAGCTTTAAATGAGGTTTATCCTCTTAACACATTTAGCATAAGTCTAGTCCCTGTTGCTATCAGAAGCCTGTTACATCACTTATTCCCTGCATACGGATCTCCATTCATAGAATATGCAAGTAGGTTTAAAAATTCATCGTCTCTTGAATAAGTATAAATGAATAAGAATCCTCTTATAATCGGAAAAGTCGTATCTGATTCGTAGAAAACAGGTCACTCAGATTCAAATAGCATAGCAAGAAAACTGAAATAGTGTCCTGCCATTTTATTTAAACAAATGAAAAATTCATGTCTTTAAATATTTCACGCTGCGATCAAGCACAGCAACTCTTAAAGCAATTGCAGGAAGAGATGCCTCGCTCATGGCCCTCCATTGTTTTGGAAGAGAACTAGATAACTGAGAAGATTGAGGGTGTAAGCATTCTGGTACAATAGCGTCTTCCAGCAGCAAGATGCATCGCAATAGGGACTCAGGACCTTTTGCATTCTTCACAAAATTTCGCCATAATGTAGCAGCATGAGAAGGCCAATAATAAATTGAGCCAATAGGTAGAGCAGCCTCAATTAAGAGTATTGCTCCCTTAAGAAATGCAAGAAATCTCTCATCATGAGATGCCTTGGAATGGACAAACACACACCCGTTTATATCTGAAATAGATATTGGGCTCAAATTTATCCTGCTTTTTTCATTCACAAATTTTGACGCATTCATCCATTTTAATTCAGCGGGGACCTTGTGCCTCTTTATTCTAAATTCTTGTAATGCCTCCATCTTAATAATTTAGAGTTAGATAAAAAATTAGGATTTCACAAGCAAAGAGTCACACATAAATAACCTGCACGTACCTGCACGAGTAGATTATTTTTACTGGGTTCAACCACCCGATGACAAGGAACCCAATTATCGAAACGACTGCTCCAATTTTTAAAGTGCACAAAGTATCGAGTAACATTACTTTTTAAAGGATCTTTCTCGATATCAACAATCACGGCATCCCAGAGAAATCTCCCATTTTCTGATTCAACAAGAACGTCCTCATCTTCAACGAAAGGCTATAGTGGTAAAAAATAAGGTGAAATTAGAACAATCGACAGAAATGAGATGTTTTGACAGTCAACTACTTACGGGGCCATACTCTTCATCTTCTTCTTTGGTAACATTGAATTTTTGTGGAATTACTTCCATGTCATTTTTTCGATGTTTAGCTAAGCTTCTACGCATCAATAAAGTTGACCAAGACTTGTCTCTTAAAAGTTTCTGCGCCTCAGGATAGGTCTCTTTTAAAGATTCAGAGGGATCATTTTTCCCTAAACAATTAATAATAGATGCAATTTCTTCAGGTTCTGAGAATTTATGCCACTTTCTCTGTAAAGACTTGTTCAAGGTTGCTGTGTTAGTGTCGCATATAAAAAGAGAAGTGGGTTCTGCTCCAAAGACCCAGTATGATCTTCCACATTGATCAACTCCAATGGGGATTGATTTTCCACAAGATATAGATGAGTCTCTAGCCAACTTTGCCTTATGGCGATGTCGTTGCTTCTTCACAAAATGGTCTTTTCTGATCTTATGGGCTGCCATAGCGCATACCTCATGAGCAGTGAGAGAACCTGATAGATATGACAGATTGAATTCTTGACGAAATTTTAGTTCATTCTGAAATCCAACAGTGTTCCGCGGTAGAAACTGCTGCAATCTCTCATCATAATTATTTACATGAGTATCGATAGTATTTAATCTTGTTGATACAAGCTCACCTCCAACACGGACTCTAACTAGAATAAGTTTTACATCGCATTCAACTCTTTGGGATGGTGAATCATTTTGTTCCTGATGGTATCTTTTCATTTCTGCAATCATGAATGACGTTTGGCCATGCACTGCCTGAGGAAATATCTCGCTCCATTCAGCTTCACTGGGAACTCGACAGAGAGGGGAACAAAGTGCATGATCAGAGAGATGGCAATAACTACACAAATCATCGCAGTGAATAGACTCCCACGTGATGTCATTTTCCTGACAACAAAGCACATTATTGATAAGTTTTGACAATAAATTTTCTTCAAAAGAGGTCAGAGTTGACTTCAGACTATTCTGTATATAAAAAGCCATTACAACTTCTTCTTGCTTCTTCTCTCTCTTTGCCTTGGAAAAAAACGCAGCTTCACGCTTTGTTCTGAGAAAATCTTCTTCAGTCGAAATCACTTGACTTCCTGATGTAACATCTTCTACTGTAATGACTTCGCTGCCAATAATACTATCTTGGAATGAAATAATCTCTCCGGTAAGTTTTTCACAGTTTACTTGACCAGGCACTTTGACATTGCTCGCTGATTCAATAGAGTCTTCTAATCGAAGCTCTGTCTCGTTACAGTTGGATGATTTGTTACTGATAGAAAGCCTCATGTTTGAGTTGCAGATGTCATCATTTTGAGAGAGCCCATTGATGTGATCATCTTGCTGATGATAATTGCCATCTGCAGAGGTTATGTTCGGCACAATGTTTTTTGCACCCCTGCCTTTTCCGAATGTAGATACTTCAGATGTAAGGTTCTGTACCGCTTTACTTTCAAGTTGATTTGCTAATTCTTGTATAATATCACTCGAAGAACACTTGGCAATGAGGAGTAAAAGAAGAGTTATCCATTCAGAGGAGTTTATGTCTTCTGGAGGGTTCATCAAGGAGACACATGCAGATACTGTGTCTTGAAAAACACTGCTGAAAAGAGCAGCTTGAGCAGCATTATCAGCAACAAAAGGATTCATAGCTAATGGAAGTGCGTTGGAGACCACACCAGAGTCTGGGCCAAAAGAGTATCCAGGACTCTCTGCCAGTGCTTGAAGGCATGATATAGGATCCACAGGCTCTCCAATTAAAGCCTTATCTACATCTTTCAACCCCCAATATTCTTTTGATTTGCAGTGATCAAATCTGATACAATAAATTATGGAAGGTTGCCCATCTTCTAATAGAAAAAATTTGCAGGATTCGACTTTTCCTAATAATGATTCACGTGACACTTGCCTTCCAAGTCGTGGATCTACAGTAGTCCAACATCTCCCAGAAACGCATCGCGGACAGTACCAGTCCCCATTAGGAACATTCATTAGAGGAGGTTTCAGACGTGACATATTGTATTTACCTTCACAGCCGTCACAAAGGAGTACCATACAGGTCAAATCAGTATCATGATGGTCGATACATCTATCATCATCTAAGTCCTCCAAAGCAGGCTTAGTAGGCGCAAGAACCCAATCGAAAAATAATCTTTCAAATATGCGCAATATCTCTTCAGATGAGTTCATTGTGAGATGCTCTTTATTTCCAGTATTATAACAAAGAGAGTTTTGAACAATGCGACGAACTTTTCGACCGAATTCTGCTACCGTCTTTTCAACCTCGGGTTCATTTCCCTGAACAATATTTTGAGCTGCACGGCGGAGGTAGTTTCCAACATCATACAGAGACATTGGACTGGTGACAGATTCATAATACCTGAAAACGATGAAACATAATAGAATGAGAGGGCGGAAAAGGTTTCATTACAGTGCAAAGACAGCAAACTTACCCCGGATATAGTTGTGGATCAACTGGGTAAATAAATGGCTCTGCTGACGTTGACCCACAAAGTGTCCTGACAATTGCTAGGCATCGACGAATTAGATCAGGGGCTGTTGGGATATCATCACAGAAATCATGCTCGGATTTCATAACAGGTGTTTCAGTGTTCTTCATAGAAGCATTCACGTCAGTGTCAGCTAAGGCATTCTTCTGTTTCTTCAGAGGATGTGAGACGCCCATATCATCAGATACTACAACAATATCAGCTTTTGTCTCAAAACTTGACGCCTTGGTGCCAGTTGATGCATTTGGAGTATTGTGTGACAAGACCATCTCGTTATCAACACTTCCTAATGAGACAACCTCTTCATCTATTATAACGCTGCTCGACTTTCTTTTCAATACACTATCATCGTCTTCATCATCTTCATCAGATAAAACTACTGCATCGTCTTTACTTTTCATGTCCAATTCTTCTTTTAGACGCAGAGCAGCGACCATATAGTCTTCCTTCGCTAACTCTAATGACCGATACTGCTCTCTTGATAGACGATAGTTCAAAAGATTACCCGTCTTTTGACGAACAGGCTCTGTTTCAGAGCCATGAGAGTCGAAGGATACATGTTGTTGACTGTTCATTAATCCATTGGGTGTAGATGTTTGACTCATTGAATGAAGTACGTCGAGTGCGATTTGTCTCGCTTTGATTAAGTCGGAACAAGCAGATTGTTCAGATGACGTGTCATCAAAGAGGGCCAAACATTTCTCGAGCTTAACAATGCATGCTTTCTCGTCATCTTGAATACATGTTCGTGAGTTCTTCAAGGCGATTAACGACTTTTCAACATTTTCTATTAAACATGTGGCAGATATTTGTGTCGTAGCTTTAATATTGTGGAGGAAAAATCGCCAATCCGAGGGAAAACTAGATGGAACAGAAGGAACACTCAAGCAAGCTGTGACAAAACGCCGTCTGTATTGACAGGATCCTTCACGATGATCAAGCTGCTGATAAAGCATAGCTACTGGTGAGTCTTCGATTTTCTTCCATCTTTTCGCTTCCTTAGAGTTCGGATGCCCCCCACTACGATACCCCTTGATCATATTCGCAGATTCAGACTTAGAGTACCCAAGATCGGTCAATACGTCACTAATGAAGCTCATTCTGGCTATTTCTCTCCATGTCCACACAGTCACGGGTAGATGTGAAAACTCAGATGCAATATCAAGCCCGTCACCTTTGATTTTACTTCCATTTCCTTCTGTTGCACATGTTGAAGTCGCAAGAGTTCTGGTTAAACCAGGGGAAATTACCTTGCAAAGACTGACCGCAATATCTTCGAGAATTTTAATGGCGTCAGGATGCTTCATTTTTGTGGATTGTTCTACTTTCAAGCAGTCAAGTGCATCTTGGAGGGAGTCAAGAGTAGGTAAAGAAGAATCTGAGGAGTCGGAGATAATAGCATCACTAAAACAGTGGATAAAGTCCCATATTCGAATTGCAGCTTCATCATAGATACGTGAAAGAGAAGGAAGACGTTCCCAGTAAGGCCCAAGAGCTGAAGATGAGCTGTTAGATATGGTATTTGGTGACTGATCCAATTTATGAGCCACAACCATCTCTACACATTTCCGTCTCCTCAAGAATTCTTTATTCATTCCTTTAACATAGTTCATGATAGTCTTTTCTCTAACCGCATACGACTCTTTAAAGAGTCGATCATCCATCTGAAGACTGAACTGTGAAAGTCGCCGGTCTATTCGATCCTTCCTCTTCTATGAAAAAAAGAAACATTATTGAGTTGTTAGCTAGTCACGCCTTGATGTCACTCTTGCGTTCGATGAGTTTGCCCTTACCATTTCTTCCTCCGCCTCTTTCATACGTTTTCTGTTAGCACTTTCCTTTTCTTTAGATTTTCGTTTCAGATCCATTTCCTTTTCAAATTTGACCTTATTTTCTGCTTCTTCTTCAAGCTTCCGTTCTCTTTCAAGTTTTTTCTGCATTGCTTTTTGGTGTCGAATGTTAGCTTCGTGAACCCATGCCTGATTCGCTGTTGAAACAGATCGATTCGCATGAAAAATATATGAGGGCGTGAATTCCGACCCAGGAAGTCCTTCTATCAGACGCTCTACTTCCGAACTAAAGAAAGTATCGTTTTTGTCCATCATTGTGGCCGGTGTAACAACTTTTCTTTTGTTCCCTGTATTGCCCATTCTAGCCCTCTCTTTCTTCACAGCAGCCGTCATTAAAGAGATATCTTGCGATGCAGCTTCTGAACTATGAGGGAAAGGATTAGCTCCAAAAGGACTTATTGTGAAAATCCTGGTCTGGATAAGGTCAATGGACGCTGTTTTCGAGCGTGTTTTAGCATCGGTTAAAACTTCCATCAGAATTGTTAACTTTTCTCGCAATTCATTCTCTAACAATGAAGGGGGTTCAAGGCGTTCATCTATACTCTTTCTATTATCCTCCCAATGTGCGGTAGGTCCGCTGATGTCATCGACATTTGTAGTCTGTGTGTCTTCTTCGCCAAAAGTACTTTCAGATTGCCGTATCTTTTCTTTTGCTCTGTCGTCTCTACGTTTCTTATTCGCAGCGTCAATCTTTTCTCTCGCCTCTATCATTCCGTCCTCACGAGACTTGTGAAGCACTTGCAGGGCATCCTCGTAAATTATTTCGTCAATGAGGCCAAGAGTAACAAGTGCTTTACCCCATGCTTCCAAAGGAGTATTACCTAGAACAGAGTTGACTGGTTTACCTTGAAGTGAAGTTACAAAGCCCCTTTCTTGTTCAACAGGAGGACAGCCTAAGATTACATCAAGGCGAATGTTCAGACAGAAATCAACGCCAGCAATATCTATCGATAAAACAGGTCAATCGTGCGCTCCTTACCTGGAGAAGCTAAGTAGACATGAGGATCAGGAAATGTTGTCTCTTCAGTAACGCCATCATCATATTTAATTGATATGTTGTACACCACTTTGTCAGTTTTTGACTTCTTCGAATTCGGTGTAACTTTAGTAATATGGCCGTGGTAGAGTTTAGAGTAATCGAAACGCACACTGACCCTCATCCCCACTGTAGGAATGTCAGAATAATCTGACTTTGCAGTGAGAATAGGCATAGCATACGCATCTAACTCTCCTCCTGAGGAAGCATATGGATCAAACGGACATTTGACTTCCGAGTCGTCAATTTCCTCGATCCCCTCGCCCCACATAACACGGAAAACAGGACCATCACCTACCACTTCCAAATTTAAGTCACGCTGAGCTTCCACTCGACTTTCTTCTTCAACACAAGTAGACGCAACGGCCAGTTCGGTGTACTCCTTTCGATGTGCGTCTTTCTTGATCTTCAGATGCTCGCTTAGAATATTACCATCGAGAATATCACAACGTATTTTGATTATACGACCGTGAATTGGGCTAAACTCAAACCGATCACATGAGAAACCGATAGGATATATGGCGTGAGGTCTTGAATACAACGTTTCTAGAGATGAAATAGCATGCTCTGGTCTGATCCTTCCGAAGCTTCGAATTATATTAGACTCATTAATTACATGTGGAAGTGTAACAATGGACGCGTGGAGTTTGTGTCGAGCGTCACTCGCAGCATCTAGTTTTTCTGGAGGGACTCCAACACATTCATCAATGGAATTGGGAAGCGTAGTCTTCTTACCCGCTTTAAATTGACCGGACTTCACACCTGACGGACTCTTTTGGCGGCTTTCCTTGACTTTTTTGGGTCTACCGTCATTAGTTTTTATTTTCTTATTGCTGGCAACAGGTTCTGCGATAGCAACTGCATCCACTTCGGAATCGCTGTCATTGACAACAACGGCTGCAACGACATCATCGTCAGAGTAAGAATCACTTTCAGATAAAGCAGGCACCGGTGGAGTTTTTCGCTTCTTAGTACTACCTTTCTTTTTGTGCGGTACCTTCTTTCTCAATAAAGCGTTAACTGATTCTTTCCTGTCGTCGGCTGAGCTCTTTCTAATGGACCTTTCGACTTGTGTTCTAGATTTCGCTAATCCTTTCCTGAGCAAAGGTTGACCATTACTTGATAAGTTTTCAGCACACAGAAGACTCTTAGCAAGACGCAATTCTTTTCCCCTGGGTGGAACAACAATGGGCCGAATAGCTTGATCCGATTGTAATTCAGTGTCGACTTCTTCTTCGCTACTGCTTTCACTTGATTGCCTTTGGTATGGAAGAAAAGGTTTCCCCCTAGATTGAAACGTTGATTGTACATTTGTAGGGGTGTTGGAACAATCCCAGGATTCGCTGATGGAAAAATCATCATCTCCGACATTGTGAGTCATTCCGTCGTTATCTTTGGGTTCATTATAGTCATTATCGCAACTTCTGTTTTGAAATCCATGGTTCGCAAAAGTCAAACAAACATCAGAGTTGATGCTAGCGTTATCAGAAGAAGAAGAGGACATCGGAGTGGGACACTCTGTTGGAAGAACTGTTTTTGATAAAAGAAAAGAATATCAGAGAAAATATTCCATCAAATATAATTGGCATTTACAGGAAGTGAGTCATATGAAACCTCCGGAGCACAATGACCAGACATAACAAAGTTCATAAAGCAGAGAATATATATGTTGCACTTTAGACAGCTAACTAACTAAAACTCTGAGCATGCGCCCTTCAACTTCGGCTTAGATCATTCAGGAGAGCTAGGCAGAAGTCCCAAATGAAAAACACAGAAAGCGAAATGCCCGTCTGAGGTTGGGTTGCCGCGCAGTTCGACGGGTCATAAGAGTTAAACAGGGAGGAGAGACATCTGCGGGAGGAGCTCAACCAGAAAAGAGGTGTTTTCAATCATGAAATACTATTTGAAGTTGACTCACCTATACCGAATTTAAACAGAAACGGTGAGGTAATACGAATATTCTATGTGATGATGTAATTCCCTTCAGTCTCCACTGATTAGAAGTGAATGCTTTCAATGCTGAAGCGATCTCGAATGACAATGGAGGAGTTGTAAATAATAAAGCTCCTGTCTGCGTCGATCGTGGATACACCGATGATATCGATTGATGACGCAATTCATTTGTTGCGAATATGCGGTTCTTTTTCAAACGACTATAATAATATTCGCTCGCGCTGGCAGACTGCCATAGATAGGGAGCAAGCATCTTCTGCGATCAGACCAGACAGGATTTTTCGAGGACACAATTTTCACGAATTTCAATTTGCAACAAGAGTTATATTTTTACATGTTAGAAAGAGGGATCAGTGTATTTTAACGAAGCAAGACATGACGAGATTTTCCGCTTCGAGGCGGTTTGTGATGTATCTATCATATGGTAGTACTACTAATAAATTGTTAGAAGTAGTAGTAGGTACAGAAAATAGTAGCAGTAGTAATACTATAGTTGGTCGTAACAGCGACCCGTTCCCTCTTAGGAAACAGAGAGTATCAATACTTATTGTACAGATAGTATGCGTCTAATCCAACAAAAACGGAATTCCCTCGAGCCCAGGTTGTATATCGACTCCGCCTCCTGTTGCTTTAGAAGACGTCGTACTAAAAGGGGTATGTTGTAAACTGATTCCTCTGTGACATGTCGAAGTATGAGTACTAAACCTCACTTTCTATTCGGACTTCACTGCGATAATGACTAGGTACTACTCCGCTTTTTTATATTGACGATTTTTTCCAGCCACCATAACTCAGTCAATATTGGTCATATAAAGATGAACCACATATGCAAGTACTTA
>JALLAW010000623.1:0-12039 GCA_036939535.1 Cyclotella kingstonii | reverse complement strand
TCTATTGACATTCCTCCAATTTTCCACAAACTCCAATTTTTCTTTCTGCAAACATTGCTTGACAAGTGAATACACTCATATCATGAATAGCAGCAGCTATCACCAATGATGATTCAGTTGTTTTCTTCCACAGTTGAGAAGCGTTTTCTTCAGCTTGTTGGTTTGACACTAAAGTAAGTCATTTCACCAAATACTCACTTTCAATCACAATGACATCAGGAAAATCAGCCTCAATGGCTCCCATAAACTCTGGGCAAAGATAAAGGTTCTTCCAAAGGTGATTCACATCTTGCTTGCCACTGCAAAATGAGTAGAATTTGAATGAACAACTGCTAGATAGAGTGAATTGATTGAATGTGATCTTTTCAGGAATGGTGAAGGATCATTTTCAATTCTAGCTTGAATAAAGTGAACTCTACCTCTATTTCAATGGAGGAACAAACTGCATCTGGTAGAGATTGGAGAGATGGATTGAGGTCTTCTATATCTGTATAATATTATGTGAATGTTCTCTGATTATATGAGACAATATCAAATTAGGTATTAGATAATACTACTACTAGTTAACATTGCCTGATTAATTGGTCAAAGTTTACGTACATTGTATGAAAGTTGGCATATGATGTTTGGATAGTTTTGGGTGAACATTGGTCCCAGCATACCCTCAAAATGTCACATCCAACCTCTCTTTGTAGGATGAGACTCCAACTTTGTAGCAGAGATCTGACTTTTGCTACGTTTTTGGTTGGATCCAACAAAAAGCTTGCTGTCTAGAATGACCCTTAGGCTCTGTCTGCAAGCTGGTACCCCACTCATTGATTTTCTGTCACCACAATTTTTGGATAGTACCTCATGCTATGTTTCTCCTTTTTCAAAGTTTTTTGTCAGGTTAATGCACAATTTCCAAGACCAGGGCACATCATTGATCTTATTTTGTTCCAAAGTTAAAATGATGGCTGTAATACCAGGGTACCTAGTTCCGCTGATGAAGAACAATACCGTGAAGTGTAAGTTAGTTATACTTCCACTAACTCCTCCTCCTAAAATGTTCCTTGGTAAGATATGGATTAGTCCACCAACATTTTCATCTGCTTTTTGATAAGTATTGCATTTTGTTTCACCCTCAAAAATAATCATATCTGGTTTTGTTACTTGAATCTTGTAGGTTTGCCAAACATTTGATGTGTATCATCAATCTCTTTTCCGCCTATATTGAACATCAGGTCTTCTCCCATTTCTTCAGCTACTCCAGCTTTTTCCATTGAGGTAGAAACATGGTTATAGACATTTGCAAAATTTTCATATGTCACATGAGTCCTTCTCTTTACATCTTTTATTTTATTGCTTTACTTTAACACTGGCTCATTTCTTTTTATAACACCACAATATCATGCAGTTCCATCAAATGTTTGGAAATGGCCACATTTTTCTTCAAACTCCTTCAACATTTGTTCATGTTTGGAGCCACGAATAAATTCAATACATGTCTTTTTGGTTAAAGCACATCCTATACTGGGAGGTCCACAAACAGTGATTCTACTTTGGTAAGCGATGATACCCTTTGAGAATGGATGCCAGTGATATTGTTAATTGTCACAAGGTGCTGGATTGTTTTAGCTTTAGTTGTGTTGCTACTTAAACCATACTGTTTCCAAATCTATCAATAATACTTTTAAGAATTCCATCTGGTAACAGCTGTTTTATATTATTCTTTTTCTCCAAAAATCATTTCTGTAATCTTCCACAATAACATTCTTGGGTTTGGTTTTGTATGACCAATAGTTATACTAAAAAAATGGAGTAGCACATTTTTTCAAGGCACTGAATGCGTACTCTCCAGTGACACAATCATCCAAGACACATGTCATTAACACTTACTATAATAAGATCAAAGGCATAAGAACTCAAACAATGACACTACTAATCATTAAAATATATAAAAAGTCACTAGCAATGCATGCATTCATCTTTTTCAACAAAGCAATTGTGTAACAGACTCCTCTCCAATTCTACAAAATTCATGAACTCAAATACTAAACAGGTTCTTCCTTGATGGGGAGTTCTTCACTCATTAGGAGATCACCATGAGTAAAGGATGGATTGACTGCATCATCATCAGTAGTATTATCCACATGATTATCATTATTTTCCACATGATCCTCTACTAGAGCATTGTATAGTCCAGTGACAGTCATCTTATTCTCCTCTCCTTCTTTCGAACCCCCAGCATCATCTTCTTCATTCTTGATGTCACCACTATCATTGTCATTTTTTGGAACTTTAGGTCTCCTCTTTACTTTAGGGCCATAGAGGCTCTTCCTCTTTCTTCCTTTGTACGCTCCTCCACCCCTCATCATTTCCTCATACTCCACAGGCAACACTCCTCCATTCTCTACATATTTCCTTGCCATCTCATCAAACTTGGGTATATCCCTCTCAAACACATGCCCATTACTACCATACCACTTCTCAAATGAGAATCCCACATCTAAAAACTTCTGCACATCCTTCACCTTTTTCATCTTGAGCTGATATCGAAAGGATCCAACCTGCGAAAATACCCAGTTGTGAAGGGCAATCAACTCTTCATCTCCACTCTCCTTACACAAATCTAAACTTGGCATTCGAAATGTCCCCATCTCTTTCTTGTAGGCAAGCAATCTTTCAAACATGACATCAAACCTAGTCTCGTTTTCATTCTCGTTCAGACGCACACCACACTCTTGTAGTGCACGAAGACGGTGGGGGAAACGAGTGATGGATTTCGAGTTTTTCTTGACCTTGAGTTTCATAGCGCTGATGAAGGTGGCTAATGATTTAATTTCTTCTTTGCTAAATTGTGGTTGAGATGGTGAGAGCATTGGATCTTGTTGTTGCTGCTCAAGGTGTTGTAACAATTCTGAATCATTGATGGTGGAGAATGGCTCTTTGGATATCATCTCGTGGGATGAATCGAGATTTTCGATGGATTCTTCATTCACCAAGAGCCCTGTTGATGACTCTTTCACCAAGAGCTCCTCTGATGATTCTTTCGCTGGTTCCTGCAAGATCTCTTCTGATGACTCTTTCGCTGGTTCCTGCAAGCGGTCCTCTGATGACTCTTTCGCTGGTTCCTGCAGGAGCTCTTCTGATGACTCTTTGACTGGTTCCTGCAAGATCTCCTCTGATGACTCTTTGACGGGTTCTCCCAGGAGGTCTTCTGATGACTCTTTGACGGGTTCTCCCACGAGCAATTCTTTCACTGGTTCCTTTGATGCCTCCTTCTCTTGTTCGTCCATTGATATGTCTGCCTCCTTCTCTCGTTCGTCACTGCTTCGTGGGTCATTGTCCCTGTTATCCGTCTCTTTTTTCTTGGTGCCTGTATGAGAGGGCAAACAGCCCATGAGTTGAACATACTGCTTGACTCTGTCCAATTTTTCATTCCATCCACAGGGCCTCTCTTTCAACTCCAACTGAAAGACCTTGTGTGTCCACTGCCCCAGCTTTTGCGAATTTTCCCTCAAGGTGTGGTTGACATTGATCAATTCTTGCTTCTTGACAGCAAATTGAATTCGAATTTTTTCCAAATCGTCCAGTATTTGCTGTTTCTTGAGGCGTATCGATTGTCTCTCTTGAGCAGCAGCCTCTCGGTACGCATAGGCAATGGCCAATAGAGGCGAGGGATTTGGAAAGAGCGGCTCTTTAAAGGCCCGCACCAAATGCAAACAGTCCTCCTGGTTCAACGTCAACTCCAACTCTCGAGCAGCAGCGAGTGATAACTGAGGTGGCAGTTCCCTCATGGGATACTCGAGTAGAATCTCCTGTAGAGAATGCTTGGGCACAATGACATTGGGCGGCAACTGCGGCGGCACACTCGGCACACGCTTCTTGACAACGGGCCGCTCCTCCTCGGCTACGCTCGTCTTCATTCGAGTGCGTACTTTGTCGGAGTGTCGGCGGGCCGCTGCCTGCACCACGCGAGTGTCATTGTGCGTCTCGTTAATGTCCGCACCGCCCTCAAAGGCGGCCACTCCGCGGGCTTGCAGGACATGGAGCAGGGCCAGTGTCCGCTGGCCGGTGGGGCCGTTTTCTACGTGGGAATTGAGGCAGGCGAGGCAGGAGCAAAGCGAGGAGCACAGCGAGTTGTGGCGGAAGCAGTCGCAGTACAGTTTGAGGCATTTCGATTTGAGGCATTTGCAAGAGTGGGAAGCCATGGTGACACCAGTAACGACAATGGCACGGTGAATCCAAATTCGATCGACGTATGGTACCGTACCATACCGTACCATACCATACCATACTCTACTACACCGTACTACCATACTATAGTACACTCTACTATTCCTCGTTCCTGTTGTCTGGTGATTCTTCCTCATGTCCCTGTCCCTCCTCCGACACTACACCTCTCGCGCTCACCCCACCGCCCCAGCCAGCGTCCCCATCCAACTCGCCCTTGAAACGCTCTTGTCCGAACTGCAACTCCGCCACCATCATCGTGCCCACCGCTGGAACACGGACACGGACAGACGCCTCGCCCGACGCATCGCCTACCTCACCACCAAAGGCAAGGAGGACCCTCCACTACCGACTGCCACACCGTACAAGCCCATGGACGAAGCGTTCTCGCTCGCACTCCAACTCAATCTCGATCCGCGCAAGCCGGGCCAAGCTCTGCGTGGTTCCCTCGCTTTGCCTCATGGTACTGGCAAAACCTTTCCCGTCGCCGTCTTTACAGAGGATACCGTACTGGCACAGGAGGCCTTGGACCGAGGAGCGATACTGGCGGGAGGACAACGACTGGTAGACTCCATTCTATCGGGACAAGTGGCAGTCACCTCCTTCCAGAGGACCATTGCCACACCGGATATGATGCCACAGTTGGCACGAGTGGCTCGGATACTGGGACCTAGAGGGCTCATGCCCAATCCCAAACTGGGAACCATACAGTCAAAGGAAAACATTGTACCCACTTTGGAGAAACAGCAGTCGGGAATATCCAATTATCGGACAGACAAGGAAGGAATTGTTAGAGTTGGTCTGGGGAGAGGATCCATGGGACTGGACAAGCTTATGGACAATGTACGGGAGTTTATGACTACCATTCAGGGAGTCAAGCCAGATCAATTTGGAAAGGGAAAAAAGAAAACAGGAGGAGCAGGAGGAGTGAGTAAGGGGACCAAATACTATCTCAAGGCTCATTTGAGTGCCACTCAGAGTAACAAGAGTGTCTTGGTGGATGTCCGGACAATTGATCCTACCAGTGCCTTTTTTATGGGAATTCCACAGTAATTAGTCACCAAAGTTAGACAATCACCACACTGTTCTCCAAACACATCTTTTGTCACTGTACTAATACTTAATAATACTTAAAGGAAGGACTTTGTAAAGAATGAAGTTGCTAGGGTTAGGGTTACCTGTTCCTTCCATGCACTGTTGCTTCCTCTTTCCCCTAGCCTCACCAAATAATCACTCTCTACCACCAACAGTTCGGAACACCACCTCTATTCATTGCATCTTTCCACCAGGTAAAAAAAATACATCATCACAAATGACAACAAGTGCAACCATATGCTGCATCCCTTCTACTGTTGCACAATAGTGGGGATCTACCAAGGGAGGCAATGGTAAAGGTAAGTACAGAGTTAGGGTGTCCTGCTTCATGCGCAGTGAATTTGACAACATTCTCATCTTCCTTGTGCACCAATGACATTCAAAATCGTAAGAATGGCAGGAGTGACAATATTGTCATCAAGTTTCTTACAATTGGGTGAATTAACTTTCTCATTGAGTGCTGGGAGATCTATCATGAGAGCTGAATTCAACAGTTTGGTAGCAATTGCCTCCTTGATGC
Source organism: Cyclotella kingstonii (assembly GCA_036939535.1). NCBI lineage: Eukaryota > Bacillariophyta > Thalassiosirophyceae > Thalassiosirales > Thalassiosiraceae > Cyclotella > Cyclotella kingstonii. The sequence continues at coordinate 6,209 of JALLAW010000623.1, read as the reverse complement.
TAAAATACATGTCATGAGGAAGGGAGGGAGACTGCAATGGGGAGAGAAGAGGGTTGGGTTCTCATTGACTCCTACTTTTAGATGCCTCAGCAGTGGAGGCAGCACTCAATTTTTGGAACCAAGAATGCAATTGTTCCCTAGAATGGATGCTGCATGTAAGAGTTGTATAAGCTACATGACCTAACAAATAAACAATACAAAAATTCGCATGTTCAAGAAAAAAGAACTTGCAATTATAAAAAGCTGTAAAGTCAACCACACTGAAGTCATCACAGTAGTGGACACATTAAAGGTCTTGGCAACTGCATGCTGAGTCTTCCTCTAACTTAGAGGAAAGCCTTCAAGTTTGTCAAGCCACATTCATTTTGCTGGTCTCCCATAATTGCCTGTCCTCCTCACAAGGTCTTGGCGACTGCATGCTGATTCTTCCTCTTGCTAAGAGGAAGGCCGTCAAGTTTGTGAAGCAGTACTTGTTTCAGTGGTCTCCCATAATTGGCTGTCCTCCTCACTGCGTTCATATTATTGTGTGAGAAGCCTTTTAGTCCCTCATGGTAACTAGCTGTCATGCATGCAAAAGAGAAATGGCTGAATGATTTGGACCATGATGGCATCAGAAGTTTAGAGACATTGAGGAAAGCGAGGGGGAAGAATTAGTGGGAGAGCTCACAGATGCAATGCAGCATTATTTCCAAAAGTTATTGCTTGTGGTAGTAGCAGAGTGGGGGGGGGGCTTTCCCTCAATAGCTCATTGACATTGAATGTAGTGGCCCCATTCACCTGAAAGAGTACATAGTTGTAGGGTGTTCAAAGAGGAAGAGAATAGTAGTAGGCAGAGGTCCAGCTGATGTTTTCTGGAGGCTGTATGGCATGCAGTGTCAATGGCCTTGGTGGTGCTGGTGGCAGTTGAGATAGCACTAGCTCATGGGAGATGCCATATCTTTGTGTGTCTCTCAAAAAATAAGAGCTCTATTTTTTCAATCACATCTTAGGGTAATATCCAATGCACAGCCAGTGAAGTTTGGACTGTCTCACACAAATTCTACAAAATCTAAATGATTTCACCCTAAAATTGGAAAAAGGGATTCTCTGAAAGACTATAAATCAGCCAATATTTGGCTGATATAATCAATCTTTTTTGCATTGGAAACCTATTGTAATACACTGTAATGCTCTAGTATGTGATTTGAATTGATTTAAAAATTGTCATGGCTTGCTGGTGAATTCAAACTTTAGTTTTTTCTGGCAAGAACTAAAGCCTTGAATCACTTTCATTAGAAAACCCATTGAAAAAGTAAGAACCATACTTGCATTTATGGCTCATTTTCATGCCACAACTAATATTGATAAACTTATGGAAATTTGAAAAATGGCTACAATAAAAAACAGAGCAGTACTCCATTATCGTTGCTTCTATTTTACAGAACTTATGAATGGAGATGAACTGTCAGAAAAGCACCATATGACATGATTTAGCCACAAATTCACATCAGTGAGACCCCCGCCAGGCTCATTTACAGAAGTAACGGGTTGTCAGAGCGATCAGCAAAGAGTACTAATGAACATGAAGAATACGATGCTTCAGTTCAGCATATTGATGATGCAGATGTAGTGGGCAAGTTTGCTGGTGTTGATACTTGTTACCTCCTCCCTTTTGGATTGATTTATAACCAGCCAAGCTCTATTTCAATTGACTTTTCAATTTTTGCTTGGCTCACGCTGAAGTTGCATTTGTACCAAATATTAGGTATAACAACTCAAGATATCTACGAGGAGCCGCTATTACTGCCACAAAGTTCTCATTCCCTATTATTCACTGAATCCGTATTCTCCATTCCATTTTTCTTTTCCCTCGTTATTATATTCATGGGGTTTTCATGTCTGACTCTTGCTCTACTCAATAATCTTAGTGATGGTACACCAGGGAACTTTTTTGACGTCCCTGTACAAGTTGATCCTGCGGTTAGAGCAGCTCAATATTTGGGTGGGTAAATCAAACACGATTCGGATTTGTTTTATCACTTTTCTGTCTCAATTCTTTCTCAATTTTTACTCAATATTTAAAACCTAGCTCTCTTTGTAGGATTGTTAATGGAAGAAGAGATTCCGAGTAGCATCCATTTGTTGCTAATGATTCCAAAACATTCTTTGCGTCGAAAACTGTGAGTGATAAAACTGAGACATTCTATAGTATCTTTTAAGAATCGTCACTCATAAGACGTTCCAAATTGATTTATGTGCAACTCTTTTTGTTTGTGTGATCTGTAAAAAGACCCTATATTCAGTTTTCGAGATTCCTATTTTCAGCAGTAGTCCGGCTCGCAATGGGATATGTATTGTACGTTTAATTACAATTTCAGGTTTCTATGATATGATACTACTCCTCAATGTGCGAGTTTCATTCTTATCGAATGAGTCGCAGCATTTTTAACATGTTCCTTGTCATAGTACAAGCCACTAGTGTGCTGGATATATTCTATAATGTCCTTGCTCTACAGTTTCTGCAGATGCTTGATGATATTTCATTTAGATTAGCTAGAATTAACGCGTTTGGCAGACGTCTGAAAGCAGCGACAAGTAAGAAATGTTTTCTAGTCGAATTCGAAAAGCCACCCATCGATTCACGGAAAAAAATGAGTATGTTTATGAGAACATTTTACTTTATCAACCTATGTGGACCCTTATGTGGTATGATTTTTGTGAGTTCTCATCAGATGCGAGGGAGCTACCATTGCAATTCTATTTTTATCACTTTTGGAGAGGTAGATTGAACTATTTGAATGCAAATCATCTTTTAAATGGGAGTGCGTCTGATCAAATATAACTTATTGAAATGACAACATCACATAGGAAATTTGGGAAGATGCACTCATAATATCGCCTTCCGGAAATAATGAGACTAGGGTCCTTCTGTATTCTTATTTCAGTGGAGTTTATAAACGGAACGGTACTTATAATGGCCTTCCAGGTATGCACGCTGCTGTTTCTTAACACTTTTTGTACGGATTTTTGATCTGTTATGCATCATTCAAATCAACTCTTTTTTCCTAAGTCTACGTTGAACAAAGTAAAGTTTCTAGCAGGGAGTACGAAAAAACTATTGGAGCAGAGATAAAGTATTGCAAAAGTCAGGAAGCTTGGGTTCTTTTGCATAAGAATATTAGAAAATCCAAAGAGGATAATGGTGTAAGATATAATTTTTCATTTCATGTGTATTCAATTAGATGTAACTCATTTATTTTAAATCATTCATTTTGAATCAGGATTGCCCGTGGCTACTGCGCTCTCCAAATACTAAGGAATATAATCTCCTGTCGGTTACCGAAACGTGGAATGTTTGGGCTGGTACCTTACAGAAAGGTTAGTTTATAACATTTGTCGAATAGTCAATACGAGCAATCCCATGTATCATTATTACTTAATACTCTTCAAACTAAAATAATCAGGTGGCTCTGTTAATGCTATTTGCGACGAGTGCTCTGAGGATTCCGAGTGCGCAAGTGTCTCACCAATGCTTGAATGAATCCCTTGCTTGTTCCAATTTATCTAACTTCATTTTAATGTTTATTCTCTACAATTAATCAGAATTTTCATGGAAAATGCGTTAGCGGTGTTTGTAGTTGCTTGAACCAAACTTATTTTGGGAATCACTGTGAGCACAAACTGCCATGCCCAAAAATTATAGGTGGTAAGTCGAAATCTTTTGAAATGAGTACCTAATGCCTGTATCGTTATATTGTTCTGACAATAAAGTTACAATTTTTCTCATTGGTCCTAAGACCTAGGAGATGTGTGGAATATTCGCACTTACGATAATAATAGCTGGAGTGGTGATAATGTGAATTCTTTAATTCTTGCATATGATCGCCCTATGTATCTGTACGAGTCTGGGCTTAATGTAAGTGTTCCAGCCAATGATGCCATTCTCCTTGTGTACACAGGGTCACGTTGGTTTGGAATGTATTTTCGAAATATCAAGAATGAAACTGCAGATGAACGGAGACAATTTCGTTATGAATTTCATGCTTTCTGGGATGAAGGTAATGTTTGTATCATTCAACCAAATCAGGCATTGTGCTATCAAAAATCAAATTGTTTTCTTCAATATCTTCATGCTTATAGCCTATACAAATTTCACCAAATTTGTCAGCAATCCAACAAAGGAGTCTGGGCCTGTTACAGTTGACTTTTTCAACATAACTGACCATGGACCACATTTTGGGTGAGAGGAAACATCATTGCTTTATATCAACTTGAAAGCTTATGACCAATTTTTTTAGTGCTCTGTCTGTCTTAATTACTTTCAGGCCATTAGGGGAGTTGACCCCCCTACGACTTCCTAGTGGAAGTGGTTATTTTCAGTGTGATGAAGAAGTACTGCACTAACTACTACAAGAAGTGAGAGGATTTTACAGGGAGACTCACTGTGTAGGGCGGGACACTCCTGAGACTTCAACTGCGCATCAAGTCCTTGATGATACCATACAGAGCTAAACAATAATGACAACAAAGCACACTTTATGACTTTCTTGATAGCATTATAATATTAGTAGTGTTTCTTGTTTGAGCTAGATAAAAAGTAAGCTATTCTGCAAGACAATAAAAGAGCTGTATTATTTCATCAATGCTGTCAATCTTTCTTGAATGACCCATTTCATGATCTTCAGATGAATTGCTGAATCTGAGAACAAAATATAAAACTAATATGTGATTACTCACTGCCCCTCATAGAAATGCAAAATCATTTGTTTCCTATTTCTATTTTGTGATTGTAAACAGAATCGCAATATCGAAAATAATAAATAAATCAGAGTGACATTGGAGTGCTCCCAAAATTTGACCAAATTTTATTTACTCAAAACTTACAACCATCTGTGTCAAATGGTGAGAAACCCCTTTCTCACCTGAAAATTTTGTGTGTCACATTGCATGGGTTGGGCATCACAAGTACCACAAGTCCTTGATATTTGTAAAAATGCTCTAAGCATATTCACAAATTTGTAATCTCACAAATATGTCATGCTTTTTTGCCTTCCTACTCCCCTTTATGTCCTTCTCCAACTCAATATCACATCAAATTGAGTCACAAGTCACCTATTCCTCCAGCCCCACCTCTCCTGTCCCAACAAACCCTGGTGCCTTTAATGCCACCCCAACACTTGCAGAGACACATTCCCAGTCAGACCCCCCAAAATAGACCAAGCTTTTTTGGTGATGAAGTATACCATATGCTTGAGCTTATCAATTAAATGGTGCCATTCAGTACCATATTCACTAATATCAAGGACTTTTGGTATTTGTGATGCCCACTCTATGAAATGCAACACATGAAATTTTCAGGCAAGAAAGGGGCTTTTTGCCATTTGGTACAGATATTGGTAAAGCTTGAGTACATAAAGTTTGGTCGAATTTTGGAAGTGCTCTAATTTGACGCCATAATTATTTATATGGCGTTTAATAATGCCAATGTTAGCAACTCATAGTCAGATGATGACAATTATACCTAAACGTTGTAATAATAATCTATTATAGTGTACTTGTACCTATCCAATAATAATGCCAATATATATGTATTGTCTTCAATAAATGAATTAATTGAATTTTATTTGCAATACGGCTCATTTTTATTGATTTGCCATCTATTGTGAAAGACATTTCAGCGGATACATGGACAAATGTTGCACGATGATTTCGATAATTAAGCATTTGGTGATGAATAAATTATCCGCGTCATATAATGCTAATTTTGTTAAATATTAGCGTTATTGGAAGGTGCAGAAGTCACATTATTTAGTAATTTTAACGCCAAAAATGCAATAATCGCTGCAACATACAAGCATTAGGCTATTAATCTATCACTATTATCAAACTTTAATCAATGCAATTAATAACATCATTATTACTAGCACTTAGTCCTAATGAAGCAAAGAAAAGAAACAATATCGACACAGAGAGAACGTCATTTCAATATATGGCTGATGCCTCTTTGTGTATATATGTTATCGACAATTTATAACTGGGGGCCAGTTGTAAATAGTCAATCCCCATTTGCGTCAAATTACCCAGTTATAACTGGTTAGCTATCCAGTTATAACTGGGAAGAATAGGTTATGAGCCCAAATTTAAAAACATTTGTTCATGTGAAAATCGCCAATAATGTCTGTCCGCCGTACGTTGCACATACTTTTTTCGTGTTGTTCGATTTTACCCGT